>CAEGAE010013616.1:0-49501 GCA_903067095.1 Girardinus metallicus | reverse complement strand
CTGTGTGTCTCTGTGTTGCCCTGCGACAGACTGGTGACCTGTCCAGGGTGTACCCCGCCTCTCACCCGGAACGTAGCGGGAGATGGGCACCAGCAACCCTCCCGACCCCATTAAGGGTGAACAGAAAATGGATGGATGTTGCCATCTGTATGGACTCTGCTGCTTCTTCTTGACCCTGTTCTTTTTAAGGAATTCTGATTAGAAAGAACAAACTAAAGCTGTGAAAGCTGTGCCAGTAGTGCAGCATTTACACTTTGATAAGATAAAATCAGATTGTAAGAAAAACAAGACTGTATGCAAAATATTAACATTTGTTTCTGCCAAAACCATGGTGTTGCTCATTTTTTCCTTTTTTCATGTCATACTGGACAAGAAGATTAAATCTGATTGGTTTAAAGTCATTTGTAAGATGGAGTGACTTTAATAAGCAGCCAATGAGAGCCAGTCTCCCAGCAATATTTTTGTCTCGTTTTCATGTTGACCAAACTGTCAGTGAAGTTTGTCATAGTTCTATTCCTTCAGAATGAGTTTTCAGGTTTCATAAGAGGAAAGGCATTTGTTGAAATAAAATATTTTTTGTCAACAAAATTAACACCGTAATGAAGTCTGTGAGCATCTATTATACACCAGACTGGAATGTCTGGCAGTTAAAAAGAAAAAAATACTCCTTTGAATGATTGTGTCTGTTTTGCTCTCTGAAACAATGAATTCTTTTGAAAACCGAGATTCAAACAACAGTTAGACAGTAAAAAGGAGATATTTTTTTAATGGCCTGGCTTACAATGACAGAATAAACACGTTAACGGTTCAAGAGACCCATTTTAGTTTTCTTTGTTCCCACTTCAAACAACGCAGCATCACAAGAAGTCCTTGGGGACAAAAAGAAATGTCTGAAGGTCCTTCTTGGCAGATCCTTAAAAGCTGCTGTGGTGGAGGCAATGCATTGGAAATCATCTGCAGACAACAAGCTGCCACCAAACTTTAGCTGCAGGCTCTCCAGCATCCTTCCTGTCCGACTTCAGCTGCTCCACTTGTGTTTTCAGTTGGATAAAAATCACTATAAAGTATTCAAATCTGTAATTATACAGCATACAGACATTTCATTTATTGAATTGAAGTCATCTGTTATGGTTTTGTGGCATCTTTAACTCTGGTGTTTATAGAAAACCAAATGTTTACATACTATAAAAAGACATGTGATGGGTTGAGATGTATTCATTATCAATCAGAGGTTTATTTACTCTATCTGGTTATATTTTGGTTGTGGAAAAGTAGTGATACAGGAATTCATGGTATTCCTCTAATTTGGTTTATTTTGTATCTTATTTGTTACGGTCATATTTGTGTAAACCAGCATATTGCTGATTTTTAAGAAAACCTGGTTTTACTTTGGAATCATCGTTGTGTATGTTTGTAAGTTACAGTAACTTAGTCAACGTAGAGGATGTGATGCTGCACATTTTTGGTGCTGATCCGATACAGTACCAAATCATTTCTGATTTCAGGTGTTTTTGTGGTTTTTCCTCTGAATTATTTTGTTCAAACCTATGATAGAATTTGGAAAAATTTATACATAAACAAAACTAATTATTATTTTTGTGCATTTTATCTAAGTAAACAGAGTCTACAAAAATGCCGTTTGAGACCAAAATTTAAACAAAATTTTTTTGAGGTAGAGTTGAGAACACAACAAGGTTAAATATGAAACTAAAGTATTGATTTTGATATTGATACTATCGATATTTTGGAATCGTCACCGTTAGTCAATAATAAAGCACTTATTATTGTAATAATGTAATAATAATGCACTTTTTTTATTGTTCTTTTTTTTTCTCATAAAAAGGTTGTGACACTATGACTTATTTCCTTTATTCTTCCTGTATAGCATCGAACGGAAACATAAAAAACAAACTGAGCAAAGGTCCAAACCAGAACATTTGTGTCACTGCCAAATCTTTTTACCATGAGGTTTGCATTCAGTAAAAGTGAAGCAGTTAAATCAAAGGCTCTCTGGCTCTTTTTCCTCCCACTTGCAGCATAAACAGGCGGCTCATCACATCGATACTGCCTCATTTCAGCCAGCCAAGTAACTCCTTCCTCTCACAACTCCTTCCTGGAGGCATACTTGCCGATGCAAGAGGCCTGGTTCTCCCCCGAAATGCTGCGCCTGGCTCAAACACAGAGGCAAACAGCGTGAGGCTTTGAACTGATTACATAAGTGCACAGGTCGAGACCGCAGCGGTGGTGTACACAAATCCACAAAGACACACTGAAAATATCTAATGAGGGGGAAACTTAGGCTCAGAAAAATCAAGACCAGACAGGAAATCGAGCTAGTGTTGAGGAAAAACAAAGAAATTATGTCTAAAGTTTAAAAGAACATAATCTAGTGGTTGTGTCAGATAATGGATGAAATCATGTAGTTCTAAAAGCCAGAAATTAATCATAATTGAATACCTTGTTTGGAGGTTTAGACAGTAAAAGCTAATCTTTGCAAACACACATTCATTCATTCATTCATTCACAATGATTCAGGCAATTTCCTGCTTTTACCTTGATAATAATCTTGCCATAAAAGCAAAAAATTATGAAGACAGAATACCTTATAGCACTGTAAAATGTTGATTCAGATGAAACTTGAGAACCAGTCCCTCTATTGTGATCCAGTAATGAAGATGCATGGAATCAGATCATGAAAACGACCCGGGCAGATCAGATAAATGCTGCCAGGACCTGCAAACGAAGCTGCACGTTAAGCTTGATCACATGTATTAATAGGTACAGTGAGTGGATGATGTAGATGATGAGAGGGTGAGCGGTCATTAAAATGCAACAGTCCATTCAGTTCTGCAACTTATTTCAATTTGTATTGAATTTATCTATTTCCTCAAGACTGTACACACAAACACCTCACTGGGACGATGTGGGAAAAATGTTTTTGAATGTTTCACAAATGCATCACAATTAAAAGATAAAAAGAAAGAAATTACACTTTCATGCAGTTTTCTAATTTTCTGAGATGTACCAGAGTGCTGGGCTGTACTGACGGCTCACTTTGATGCACACTGAAGCAGTGGAGGTGAATACCACAACGGGAATCAACTCCAGACCTCTTAACTGCTTTAGTGATGGAAAAATAATGACAAAACGGCCCGCAGCTTTTAATAAGGCAGATTGTGTTATATAACAGCTGATGTGTTCCTGCTTTAACTGGTTCACTCGTCCTCATGAGGAATAATGAGTCAGCACAGATAGATGTAAATAATTGAAGGTCTAATATTCTTCTTGTGTAAATAGAACACATGAATCTTAATGTATTTGCTCCAAAATGTATGAAGCTTTGCATTTATCTGTGTGACAAAGTGAAGAGCCAGTGAACTAATGCAGAATTTTCTGAGTGGAACTGCTAACATGCTAAACCTTTGGCCCAGTGGAGACTTGATGCCACTGAAGCCCATTTGTAATCAGCAGAACCGAGCCGATCGAGTTCTCAAAGGAAAATGTCAGAGTTTTTCTCAATAACAGCAGAACAGAAAGACTGCTATTTAACGACAGGATAGGCTAGCCAATGAAAGCTGAGGGGAAAACAAAGCCTTGATGTTAAAGGTGGTGAGAAAGTTAGAAGGGCAAACAAAACTGGAAATACAAGACAGATGAGAGCTGGAGTATGGACCTGAGAGGTCCATGGTTCCAGAGGTCAGAGGAATTGGTTTGTAGTATGTTGGAGGGAGAGAACACCGAAATCACAGAGGAAAATGAAGCACAGCAGAGGGAGATGAGGATATACAAATATGATGATGCAAGATGGAGAAAGAAGAGAATTGTGATCATAAACATGCAGTGTGAGAGCAACTCAAAGTGGTATAATAATGTGTTATACAAGTAGAATTACAAAAGGTCAACCAAGTGTGACTAAACTCAGGTCAGACACAGGACTGCTCCTCCATCACTGCTTTTCATATGTGATTGTATTGTTTTTATTTTTTCAGTAAATCAGTTTATTCATTTAACAGAGCAAAATGGATTTTATTTTTCTGTGGAACATTTATAATACAGCTTCCAGCAGTTATGACTGGAACATGTATAATTTAAAACACACACACACGCATATAGCATAGAAGAGAAAAAGAAGGCAACACACTAACAGTCTGCTGCTACACCTGCAGAAAGAGGGAGAAAAAACAACCCTGTTTGTAGCTGTTTAACATCTGTATGTTTTCCTTTGGTGTTGCAATAAAAGTTCAAAGTATTTTTGAACTTGTGAACCTTCTGCCTCTGGTTGCCTGCATTTGGCTCCTACCTCATCATAAATAATGTGTGAGGATTTAGGTTTCTGTGTTTTTTGGTTGATTTAGTCCCTGTGTCTGTTTGTCTTGGTCTCGATTGATCCCACCTGTGTCTCATGTTCCATGATTACGCCCTGTGTATTTGTCATTTTCCAGTCGCGTATGTTTCCAGTGCTACCAGTATCTGAGTTTCCTTGCCTCATGCTCACCTGTGCTGCCTGGATTTCTGTTACTTTGCTCATCATTAAAACCATGATTTGCTCAACTACCTGGGCCCACCACGTCCATCCTCACCACCTACAAACACCAATTTACAGTGTTGTGGTCAAGACCACCTAACCCGAGACCAAGACCAGAGTGTATCGAGACCGAGATAACACCAAGACTTTTAGAGGGTGGGGGGAGTAACAGAAACACGTAATTAGTAAGTCACGTATTGCTTGGATTTTGCATCCAGTTAATCCAGTAAACATGTTAACAAGTAAACTGGACAGTTTGCTGTAAGTTTAGTGATATTTCCACAGTTACGGTCTTGACTGGTCTTGAAATAAAATCCCGAGTCCTCAGCGCCCGAGACCAAGACGAGACCGAGACCAAATGAGGTCGAGTCCGAGACGAGACCATCAAAAAATGGTCTCGAGACCAAGACCGGTCTCGAGTACTACAACACTGCCAATTTATGACGTAAACTAAACATCACATAATTTAGTGATGTTTAGTTTACATCACTAAACAAGCGTTTAGTGATGTAAACTAAAACGCTTGTTTTAGTTTACATCACAGGTGTCAAACTCCAGTCCTCAAGGGCCTGCAGTTTTTAGATGTGCCACAGGTACAAAACGCTGGAATGAAATGGCTTAATTACCTCCTTCTTGTGTAGATCAGTTCTCCAGAGCCTTGCTAATGAACTAATTATTCTATTCAGGTGTGGTGCAGCAGAGGCACATCTAAAAGTTGCAGGACACCGGCCCTCCAGGACTGGACACCCCTGCTTTACATCAACCGTACTCAGTTTACATAGAGCTGGTGTGGTCACTGAGATGAGATTCACTCTGGATGCCAAAACAACCCCAAGTCATCCACATACATAGAACTCTAAGTACATTAGTCCACAAATGAAGCTATGGGAATAAAATTAGAACGACACAAGAAATAAGTATTGAACACCAGAAGAACAGGATGTGTGTAAAGGTACAAAGAAGCTTAAAAAAATGTCAAAATATTACATATTAGATTTAAATCAATATCATCTTGTTTCATCTTAACTGATGGTCTCCTAAAAAAGTTTCTCATTACCAACGTATAACGCTTCTAAACAAGTGTCATCCCTTTACCTCACCATTCCTCTACAGTTTCTTTTATTTACTTCATATTTCATGGACAAACAAAACATTTTAGACAGGCTTTATTTTTAATTTACATTTTATTAGCATGACTTACCATGCAGTGCATGCCTGCATCACCATGCAAAGGAGGAAACTACTCATTTCTGCCTAGCAAATAAGCAGAGTAATCTGACATTTCTCTGCAGTCTGAAGTCTGTCTGGCCTGGAGCGGAGCAGCAACTCCACTTCTGAGTAAACGTCAGCGAAGGGCAGCAGTTTGAGCAAAAGGTTCCCGATCCTTGTGCTTTTGTTGACTTTTATCCTTAAAATAAGGTCAAAGCCCATTACTGTTGAGACTGCTGGCAAAGAAATCCTCAAAATACAAAACGTATAGAAAGCCTTACAGTAGAAGGATCCTCACAAGTCCGAGATTGCAGAGATTACAAAAAAAAACAAATCAATAGTTCGAGGAGCATCTTCAAGGCTTTTCAATATCTCTCTGACCATGAAACAATCATAGAGAAGTGCTTGAAAAAGCTGTAGAAATCTATGGAAGAGGTTATTTTTTTTTCCCTCAAAATGCCATCAGCGCAGACCAATAAAGTCAGATATTTTCTTTTTAAGCCTTTGAACTCTCTTCAGACAACAGCAGCTCCTGTGTTGGGCCAAATGCAGAGCTGGAAACGGAACATCCGCAGGTCAACAGAGAGTCAGGAGAAGATCCAACACCCACCCAGGCAAAACGCTTTCAAAGCCTCAGTTTGAAATGTGTTGCTAAAAATAAAACACAGGAATACCAGGCTGAGAAGAAACTGAGCAAACTTATCTAAACAATGAAATTCTTTTGCAGTGGGCTTAAGTACCACTACCAGTCATAACGCTCCCATTTGCCCCATGTTAGCTATTTTCCCAAGAGACAGCTGGTTGCTGTGTAGAAAACATGAGCCATCTTGTTGCCTTATGAGTCACACCGTTTTTCAGAGTTAGGCAGGTCCTGCGACCGTTAGTCAGGAGTGATTTTTTTTTTCCTCATGTCACATTTTTTGACTGATGTGACTTATGGTCCGGAGAACTTAGTATTTACTGGATTAACTGTGACTTTTGGTTCTGATTCACCAGACAGACCCAGAGCAGATCATTTCCTGAGCTCTGGAATTGGTCGTCTTTGTCCTGATGTGGTTGGCTTTGGTGGTGAGGCAGACTCAGTGGACCCAGGTTTGTAGAATGAAATGATGATTTTAATGACAATGACCAGAGTGAACAGAAATCCCAAAATCCATGCAGCACAGGGGAGCAAAAGGCTAGTTACTCAATCTCTGGCAGCAACTGGTTACAGACAATGACACATTGACTAGATGAGGACCCGACAGGGAAACACAGACACAGGTGGGGTTAAATACACCAGGGAGTAATCAAGGGGAAACGAGAGACAGCTGGAGACAATCAAGGGAAAGCAGGACTCAACTGAACAGAGAAACCTAAAATAACACACAGAAAAACCAAATCCTCACAGTTTTAACTGAACCTGACTTCTCAAAAAGCAGCGCATCAGGTCCAATTTAAAGTATTTTAAGAGAAGAGTTTTTTAAAAATATTGACATCTGTCAGTCTATAAACTTCTACCACTTTGAGAAACCAGCAAATCACAGAGAGGGTCAATATTTCTCTGGGACTGATGGTGGCAGCATGATGAAGCAGATCCGTTACTTTAGTTCTGACTTGTTTATACGTGTTTTTACTTTTTGGAGAATCATTCCCTCTGGTTCTGGATGACCATATTTAATTTCCCTATGGAATAAATAAAGTATTTTTGAACTGAGCTGAATTATCCACAGTTGGATAAAACATGGAATCATGGGGAATCTTCCCCGGAGTTCCCCACAAAGCCATTCCAGCACAAATCCAGGAGGATCCAGAAGAACCTAGAACATCTAAAGCTCTGTGGCCTCGAGGCCCATGACTCCACAGGAAGTAAGACATGGTGTGTGTCTGGACTCCACAGCCTTCTGGATTCAGGTGGATTAAACTGATGGATTATCCTTAGACAGACTTTAATATACAGCACATTTTCTCCTTTGAATTTAAATATTCAATTGTAGGCAAATAAGAGCCACACATGTGATTCTCTGCTCTGTGCAATCTAAAATCCTGTCCATTCACAGGGTGTAAAAACAAAGAGTCACCTCCAAACCCCAGAGTGCGACGCCCTCATCAAGGTCTCTAACCTCTAAAGTTACAATATTTCATTGTTTTTGTTCTAAAATACAGATTGAAGTGATCCCAGCTGCTCAGGATTGTTAATAATTCACCAATTTGAATCTTGAATGAGGCAGACTTGCAGCTCAGTGGCTGCATGCATGTTGTTATTCTTCCTACTCGATTGGTTCTTCCTACATATTTTCATACAGCCCGTGGTTTTTAAAGTACATAGCAATGAAACGATCAAAGATTAATACTGTACTGGTCTCCAGAATGCTCCAGTGGGTTTAGATCTGTGTCACACGGCCAGAGGAGGACCCTCCATGTCATGTCAGCCTAGACCGGGTGTTGGACACCCGCAGCTCCAGAGCCGCATGCGGCTCTTTAGCGATGCCAGGTGGCTCCCTGGAGCTTTCTCAAAAATGTTTAAAAATTGAAAAAGATGGAGGTGGGAAATATATTTTTTGTACTAATATGCTTTCTGTAGGAGGACAAACATCACACAACCGTTCTTAACATTTTCCAATGCTATAAAAATGTGTAGAATATATATAAAATTTCAACATATCCGTCAACAAAGATTTGCGTCATAGCCTGTGACGTTTCTTTCAGCTGGGCGGGGCGCGAGGCAGGTGGCTGTTGTAAGCAAACTGACGGGTGTGTGGTGGTGGTGGGCCGTGGAGAGCAAAGGGGAAAGAGGAGAATAGGCGACAATTCTTGGACCGAACCATTTGCATCCATTCCCAATGGCTCAGGATGACCTGAATGTTTGCTCTGTAGCGAGAAGTTGTCAAATAACAAAAAGACTGTACTTTCCGGTCTATAGAGCTCACCTTACTGTAAGCCGCACCTACACATGTTTTTGAGAAAAAAAAAAAAGGAAATGTACCCTGGTGAAAAATTTATTGCAAACAAACAAACAGAGCAGGTAACGATCGGGTCCTGGGAATGGGTTACAGGATTGTCAGAGTACTGAGGAAAACAGAGGAAATGGCGAGGTTGCGGTTGTGGGAAATGAGAGACTCTTCAAAGGTGAGTTTTCAGAGCTTACTTGAACAGTGATTGGTAGCGGAGCTGGAGAGGTCAATGTAGGTCTGGGGGTTCTTGATCTCTTGTGGATTCCTACCAGTAGATCTGTGGTCAGGACGGTGAGTTTCCGGTGGAGAGGCGGCGGCGGAGGACAGACAGGTAGGGTCGGGCTGAAAAGCATCAGAGGGTGGACTGCCAGTCGGTGTACCGATAAAGGAGATTGATTCCAACTGTCCAGGGCGAGTATGAAAACTCAAACATCCAGTGGGTAAAGATCCACAGCGTCACGAGGGCACGGGTAGAACGAGAGCCAGATCCGGATTCACAGGGATCACCTGAAGGGAACAGAGGCCACAGGGGAAAGAGTACATAGAAACTTAGAGAATGCTTGGAGGGGCCAGGTTGTCCCATAACTGGCTAACACTCTGCCGTCGAGGTACTGGCAGTCCGCTTCTCTTAAGCTTCAGATGATGAGATAATAGCACACCGGTGTGAGGATGACGTCATGGGAGAACGTCCTCCAACCAACCGCCTCCAGAACTCCATCAGTGGTGAAGAAAAAACCCCAACAGAAACCACAAAGAAAACCCAAAACGCCCCGGAACCTAACACATATATGTAGTAACAAAGTGGCTGTTTTTATAAATTGATTAGTGATTTTTGTCAGCAGTCTGTTTTTTGTACTTCTACTTTCTACAGTTTGTGTTTTATCACAAAGTTCCATTTTGAAAAGATTTCAATTCATTGCTAAAAATTCTCATACAAAAATATGTAATTGTCCATCAGCATCAGCCTCCGGCGGTGGTGGATCAAATTAGTTTGTATTGAATTGTGTTCAGGGGGAGGAGAGTAACACTTTGGAAACTCCTGACTTATACAAACAGCACAGCTTTCAGACGTCACAATGGACAGTGGAGGTAGATAAAAAAAAAAAACTGAGTAGAGATAATTTATGGAGAAAAAACTGTCTGGATCCTACAGAGGAAACATGCCATAAAGGGAAAGTTTGAGGTTGAATATGTGCAAACCCAAAGGAACCAAAAACTTTAGAAAAAAACGATTGTGACCCTTGAAGTACTGACAGACTGCACACATTTCCACAGCTGGTTCATTGATTCATGTGGAACACAGTGTACTCTGCGGTTCTTTTACATACACACTCTTAGACGAGGCCCCCTGCTGGACACAGAGAACAGAATGGACCGTCTCACATACGGACATCCTGAAGATCCCCGAGCCTTCTGGGGAAAACTGACAAAAAAAGTGGATCATCTTTGACAGAAATGTAAATTTTGTTGATGTTTAGTGATATTGACTTGTGACAAAAAAAAAAACAAACAAAAACTTAAGCAGAAGCAAGCCGTCAGGGGGAAAATCCTTTTTCCACTTCAACTTGCTGACTTGAAGGTAAAGTGATGAGGCTCAAACTTTGAGTTCAACTCCATGACATTTACGATCAGGGCCGTCCTTGATCAGAACTGAGCTCCCTCCCTTTGAGATGCTTTCATATTGATGTGTGATGATGTAACTAAAATGTACTGAAGCATGAGACCAAAGATGGCCTAGAGCTCTCGCTCTCTTCCATACACACACACACACACACGCAAACAATTGGAGATTAAGCAATCTGAGATTTTCTGCAACAAATGACAGCCTTGCATCATGTGACATTCTGAGCTTGACATATCAGGTTGAGTTTAAACAAACATTTGGACCAGCCGCTGCAGCAGATAAGTACATTTACAGGTCGTACCTCAAGCTTTCCGCAACTTGTCAAGCGCTTGCTTACAAGTCTGTCCATATTTCAACCAGGAATACAGATGTTTGAGCGAAAAAATTGCACGAATACACGGATAGATGTTTTCCTACGACCCCCCTCTCCCCACCACTATTTATGTAATCAAATGTCAGAAAGTGTTAAAATATTAAAAATATGCGAGCATCTCAGCTTGTGGCTCCAGATTCCAAGATATCAGATGGCAGCCGGGACGGTTGGAACACATCGTATCACACTGACACTTAATCAAAGTGTTTCTTAAAAACAAAAGATTGCCTTCATGACTCTGAAGGAGTGCCTCCCCTTAATCCCCCCCAAAAGTGGAAGACAGGCCCCTGGCAATCATCACACACTGAGTGGCATAAAGAGAAAAGGGTACAGCTGTAGTGCATTTATTCAGCCACAGTTTATGGTTCTAAACTCCCCATGTAAGGCTGGATCACCTCCTCTCAACAATACCCTTTATACATTAACTCATTATTTTTAATAAATTCAAGTGAATTTATGACAAAAAATGTTCGACAGTGTTGAAGAGAAAAACTGGAGTCTGAGTCTGGAGTGTTTCAGTAACACTCCTCCATCCTCTATCTGGGCTAAATGATGAACTCTGACATCCGGGGAGCTGTTTGTGAATTTCTCGTCTTGTGCTCACTGTGTAAAGAATCACATGTTCACAGGGTGGAGGAGGTCAGGCATGGTCAGATGCAACAGGACAGAGGATGTGACCCGCTCACGAAAACGGCAAAATAAAAGACAACACAAGGTCACAGGGGGTCAACAACAGACTCATTATGTACCAGGCCTTCGGAACCACATGGTCCAAACAGACACACACTTCTGATCTGTAAAACATGTTTTGCTATATAGTTGTAATACTACAGTGTTTGTGCATTATACTGATGAATGTTTGTGAAACCATCAGGTTTTGTATCAGAACTGTGTTCATGGTGTCAGTTTTCTGTCATGCAAAGATGCACCTGAATGCACACAAGAAAACAGTTTAATTCACAGGGTCTATAAAGAACTACTGACATTAGTGGAAATAATACAAAGCTTCACTTTAACTTTAAGTCCACTCATCATTGCGGTTGCTGTCATAAAAGTGGTATATATCTGCATTATAATGATGATAAATGGGTTTTCTGCCCAAGCTCAAGCCTAATAAGGCATTAATCTTCTTTATGTGGACAGATGCAACTCTTACACAAACTGTAAGAGCTTCATCTTCATTTTCCAGTAGTTCCAGGTTCACTGCAGTCTGGAGCTTTGGCGGTTTTTGGTTTGTTCTGTAACATTCTCAATTTGTAAGAAGGTGACAAGTTGGGTCTTCTTCTAGATCTTGGTTGGTGGTGTTAAATGCTTTTTTCTGTTAAAGAGAGGAAGCTGCCTCCGAAGACTCTTTGCTGATTGGATTGACTTTAGTTTTGTGTGGGTGCGCTCGAGAGCTGTAACGGTCTATAAAGCGACAGACCTTTGGAGTGAAGCTACATATTTAGAGTGAAGAGGATCAGGGAGCAGATGAAGAGTTGACTTTGACTTTATTTTAACTAAAGGGCAAAAGTGGCATCCATGTTATTCTCATAGATCCAGAGCCGTTTTTGGGGGAGGGGGAAGTCGGTCTTTTGGTTTTGTTGAGCTCACATTTCCTTTAGTCTTTTTCAACCCGACTGTTGCGTCAGGGTTTCCCCACTGTGGGACAATAAAATGGTTTAATGATGTTTTGGGTTTTTAAATGTTCATATGAGTATTGAATCTACTGCCTGCACCTAAAACACAGAGCATCATTTTTAAGGGTATTGTATGAAAGCATTAATGTTTGGCTTTAACTGCGGATGAAGTAGAGTTGTAAGTTTTACAGTTTTGTCACTTACAGTAAAACAAGTGGAAAGTATATTTGTGTTTACTTGGGGTTTAAGACACTAACTGCCCCAAGTGTCTACCATATTAAACACAAAATATTGTGTCCAGTTGCTGATTTCTTTCCTGTTTTAGCACCAACCAACATCACCATTATCCACCTAAAGGACAAAGTCCTGAAAACATGGAGAAGTGCAAAATAATGGAGGTTGAAATGCTGAGGAAAGTCCCTGGTCAGCTGCTGCCAGAAGACTTACTGGTTGCTATGGTTTTCCAGCGAAGAAAAGAGATCACTAGAAATCAACCACACATCACACAGACAGTTCTCCGTAAGGAGCTCTGTTCCATGACAGACAGTTGGCCACACAACTTTGCATTAAGAGATTAGATTGTGTTAAGACTGTGTGAACTGTAAAAACATTTAGTAGGTTTCATTTTCTGTCTCATCTCCTCAGATTAGGACAGATTTCAGGGGAACCGTCACCTCAGACGTTCTGGAATCTTTCCTTGACACAATGGCCTGGTCCCAACACGGAGCTGCAACCGAACCCAGAAAGAAGCAGTTGCTCAGACATCTTGGACCATCTAATGAAACATGTGAGAGTGACTGTGGATCCTAGAACATTAGTTATGCTTATTGAAACATTTCCATTGCACTGCATGTCTCATATTGGCTAGGACCCATATGAAAGATGAAGGCCAGCTGCTGTGCTTGGTCTGCGACACTTCATATCAGGCGAAGATCCATCACCTGTCGTCAGAATGTGTGTTGAAAGACCAAAATAATTGTATAATGCAAATACTGTTTAGATTTTTCCTGGTTTCACATTTTTGCTTTCTTTTTTTCCCCCTTTACTTTTTTCTTAATCTTTTTGTAGTTTTTGTGTATCCATGAGTGTTGGGGGCAATGCCATCCGAAAACTTGAAATATAA
Source organism: Girardinus metallicus (assembly GCA_903067095.1). NCBI lineage: Eukaryota > Metazoa > Chordata > Actinopteri > Cyprinodontiformes > Poeciliidae > Girardinus > Girardinus metallicus. The sequence continues at coordinate 36,095 of CAEGAE010013616.1, read as the reverse complement.
ATATATCATGGAGTAATGGCATTCGGGGTCATTCCACAGGAGGTGTTTGATGTGGTGGAGAGCAAATTAAAGATTTGACTCATTGCATTGCTGTCCATATGCAGCTCATCTACTACGTCATTCGGCAACACGGAATATCCTTTAAGTTTCTTCAGAGTGGTGATGACCAGACCGGACCGCTGCTAAAAGTCATGGATTGAGAGAAGAGTTGATTCAATAAGCAGCTAGACATGTTTACAAGTGTCTTTGTTATTTAGATTTTTATGTTTTGCTTAGATTTTCCCTTTTTAGGGTGAAAATGTCATCAGGGTCCACAAAGAGCGTTCCTACAGCAAGTATGTCTACATTATGTTTATTAAGTTCTCAACTTATTTAGTTTATATTTTAAAAGGTCAGTATTACACACTCTACACAGATCTGATTAGATGCTAGTGCTACTATCATGTGGTAGATCATCCAGTATATCATTTACTAGGTTAAATGTGCAATGACTTGTGTGCAGTTTGTTTCCTTGCACCTTGTTATAATTTCTTTTAAATAGGAATGCAGGTAATGTAGCCTTATTTATATACAACAATATTTCACAATAAAGTCTTCCTTGCTAAAAGTTTTTTAATTGCATATATGACTAATTGCTCTCTTGATCACCCATTTACAAAAATTGTCAAGACACTTATCTTATAGCACTTCATCATATCATCACTGAAGCAATGGCCTCAGTCATTTTTTGCCAAAAGAGGATTTAGGCAAAAAAAAAAAAAAAAAAAAAAATCTTATGACAAAAAATGACATAGGCCATTATTTTAGGAAGGTGATGTTATTGGATCGTTTAAGAGGTGATGTCTGATTGTTCTGAGTTTGAACTACAACTGTTCAAGGTGGTTGGAATATGCTCTCACTAGTCTCGGGGATAAATAAACTTTCACTGCCTTTAAGTCTGGTCCCAACTTTCATCTACCAAGACTGAATCTATTATAAAATAAAGGTTTGTAGTGTATTCAGTGTATTTTTATTGGAAAACTGGTGAACATGCCAATCTAATAGGAGATTGAAATAGAATTTGAAAATGTTACTTTACTTGAATTGAAATTGTAACTTCATTTGCTGCCTTAAGTTAATACAACTGAAAAAGGCAATTGGTATGAATTGTAATTGAATCAATCAGTTTAATTAATTTATTCAAGCATTCACTGCCATTCATTAAAACACTAATATTCCTTTTTTCCAATCCTTTCTAGAGTAAGGTTCCCTCGTTCAGCCAACAGGCTGCTCCCTCTGATGGCTGAAGAAATGGCTTGTAAGAAACCAACATGGCTCAATTAACCCAACATTAATTATTTAATCTCCCTTTGGAATCAGTAAAGTATTTTTGAATTGAGTTTTGGATTCTTGGAGTCTGAAGTCTGAAGCTGACCACAGACAGATTAACTCATAAACTCCACACTCTGAAACACACACAGCCTTCATAATGTCTCATTCATCTGTCAGCAGCAAGTGTTTTGCCATGCAGAACAAAGACAAACACACATTGGTGTGTTTATGTGTCCATGGACATTGGTTAGTATTCAGGATGGAGGGTTGGCAGCTTTTTTCTTAGCCAGGTCCAGGCAGCATGGCTGAACGGCTCCAGCTGTCAGTGCAGCATGAAGACATGGGGGAAGGAAATCACACCAAGCAAAACACCTAGACATGTCAGAGAACCTGCTCGGTTCTACAGTCAGTTTAAAGATGAAGGTCATTTGCAGGTTGTTCTTAGAGAAATGACTTGAGCCATAAATGAATCAGCATGGCTTTGTTTTCATGGCCGACCCCACTTCACTGGTTAGGAGGTTCATGTCAGTTCTCACAGTTGTGTGAAAATGTCATGATTCTAATGTTTTACCCTTCAAGACATAATGTGCTTTAGTCTGTAGCAGAAATATATGGAAATGTATATCTGCAAGCTGTCTGCAAATAAACTGGAATACGTACAAAACCATAGATGAAAATAGTCAGAAGGTTCTGTCTGGATGACTTTGTTTTTAATGCTGTATCACAGCCTTTTATTTCCCAAAAAAGTAAAATGTACTCCAGGATTGCGGTTGGCAACATGTTGTTTGTTCTGAATTCACTTCCGACTTCATAAAAAAGAAATATTGACAAAATAATAATGGATCATTTCTTACAACTTAAACGTAAGCAAAGGTTAATTTGATCCCACAAGTTCAAAACTCACAGGTACACAACAAACAAAAAATATTTCCACTACACTCCCTGGCGGGTCTTAATCTCTTCAAAATTTACCACAATAATCAACTTTTCCCAATATAATAATTACAGATTTAGGTTCCAATCCATTCATCTTGCTTAAAGAAAAACTAAAAATAATAAAGCAACTCTGCAGCAGCAGAAAATTGCTGAGTGAGTTAATGTGTAAGTTTGAATGCACTAGGTGTTTAACATTTACCTGGACATACAGTTGTGTTTTTTATGGTATGTGATAAGTGGTTAGTTGAAGAAACTATGATTGACATTTAGATGTAATTTTTGTGGTAAGAAGTTGGCTTTTAACCAGCAGAAAAATGAAATGCAAAAACATAACCCAGAAAGGTTAGATGTGGTTTTATTCATAGGTTCCAACAGCAAGGAGTAATTTGGTGTTCATTTCGATCTACAGTTGTCTATTTTAAAGCCAAGAAAACCACTCGACTAATATCCCACGTTCATTTATTACAGTACTATTAATTTCAGATATATCGAGAGTCTTTGATTTTAGGCCATAATGTGTAGAACAATGTGTTCAGCACTGTGAGTAAAAGTGCAATCCTGTGAAATTGTTTCCTGATAATTCTCTGAGCTTTGAGTCTAGATGACATAATCATTTTGGTCAGCACTGTTGTACTCCTGGCCAGTATTTTCTACATCACATATTTTAATATAATGTCTCAATAGCTGTGTTTCTATTACAAATCTTCATCTATATTCTGCTAATACACACACAAAAAAACATTTTGCAACTGCTGTGTTTCCATTGAAAAAAAATGAAATGAAAATCACTCATGAAAACGTGAATATGCTTGTTCACATGACAAGTCCTTAAAAATGATGCAATGACAAATGTAAATAGTTTTATGAGATATATCCATACTTTAGCCATGGTGCTAGTGCTCATCATTTCTATCAGCGGAGACACTGGTGTCTTACTCAGGCGAGCGGCTGCGTATGTGGGGTTTTGGGGCAAATGTAGTAGGCCATTGCTTGCTGAGGTCCACGAGTCCAGCAAGCAATCATTTCTCAATAGTTGAGGGTCCAGGCCCTCTGAACGAAGCGAAGCGTAAAACAAAGGGCTGCGTCTCCTCCCAGTGAGATTTATGCACCCAAAAGAACCTGCAGAGCGAAGCATCCTGACCCATGATGCATGAAACACATCAACCTCACCCTGTTCATGGAGCTCCTCAACCTGAACCCCAAATCCACTGAGGCTTGGATTATAGACACACCCAGAAATCTGAGCTCTTCCTTCTCCATGAGAGAAGGTGGCAGTGCTGCAGATGAGGGTCCCAGTTATCCGTCCATCTTCTGATCCATCCTACAAGAACTCATGGAGAGAATGATCGCCAATTAATTCTCTTTTAATGTTTCATGCATTTTATATTAAGTGCCTCTAGGAACACTGTATAGGATGAATGACGAATGGTACAAATTACTGGGGAGTTCTGATTTGAGCAAATGATTTTAATTTCCTTTTTTACAAATAAGAACTCCAACTTTAGCTGATTGGCACCACTTTGCCTCAGGATTACCTTTCATAACCTCAAGTGACTGACGACAAAATGGACAGCTTTGCTCCTTGTCAGCAGATAAGTTTCCAAAACCATTTTGCAGTTGCTATGTTTCCATTAAATAAGAAATGAAATTAAAGTCACATGTGAATACGCTTGTTCGCATGTTAGGTCATTAAAATGTGAACATGATATATATGTATATTCTTAATTCATCCATGACATCAGCTCTCAGAGGAGACTTCGGGGTCTTGTTCAGGCTTTGGAGCAACAAGCTCCGCCTACTTGGGAGTGGCTAAGTATGCGGCGTTCTCAGGGAAATTGTAGTCAGCTATTTTACAGAGGAGTTATGGATTCAACATGTTCAAATGAAACAACTTTCTATGAACTGTGTGATGTTGTGAGAGGTGTGCTGGAGCCAGCAGCACATTGTCTACTAAACCAGACCAACCATCATCCTCCTGTCGCCTCTTCCATTGTTTTCTCCACAAGTAACATCCTGCTGTTGATCATGCAAAGTGTTTCCATTGCAGTTGTGCGAAATACATCTATTTTGATGCTTCTGAAAAAAAACGTCTTTGTGCAGTGTTATGGTTAATGGAATCGCTGCTGCTGCCAGGACCACATCTGTCGATGCAGGTCAAGATCTTCAGAATACTGAGTGAGTGTCGGATGCTAACTACAGGATTTTTATTAAGTTTTCATAGTTTATTATGAATATTTTCTGAAAATTTCAACATGTCCCTACATGTTTTATGGAAACTAATAAGACTGTACATTGTTTTCTACCCAGGCGTATTAACTCTACTTCATTTGAAATCCGTCAGCAGATTGTAATGGTCCTCTGATTTAAACTTAAGGAGCCCGGTCGCCGTGGTGAGAATGCATTCGGCGAGATGAGGTGTGTCATGTCGTCTTCATGAACAAAAGTCTCATAGCAGAGACAAATAGTGTCAGTGTTTAACGATTCTCTTCCACCGGCCACCTGCGTACTGCAATCTGCCTGATTGCAACCAATTTGCAAATTACTTGTGACATACACATACACACACGCACACACACAATATTCCTCTCTGCAAATGGCAACATTCGTCAGAGTCAGCACACTTACTGGATTACAATAAATAAGGGTCTGTTCCGCTGCATAAATATAACAGCTCCTGCTATGGTGATTGTTTAGGACAAATTCAGTTTTCTTCCATTCTCTATTATTTCATTCACACACACAAACACACGCCTCCACACTGTTACCGAAGGAGATATAAGCGGCTGTGGACACAGGTGGTGTTCTTTGCATCTCAGTGTGTGTAAGCCAATGAGGCAGCCTAGTCACATCTAATCATATACAGTCTTTAATCTTTCATTTGGCAAGGTTATTGCTCCATTCTGCATGCACACACACCCTCCCACACCAAAAACTGCATGCATGCATCTATTTAATATAACATTTCAAAGCGACCTCTTATTTTTTTCATTGATCATTTTTTTCTAAACAAACTTCTCAAGGATAAAGTAACACTTGTGCTTAACCGTGAAATCCAGGAAAAGCTATGAGTGTATGAGTTTTTGAATTTATTTGTAAAAATTTGAAGAAAGGTGGTGTTCATTTGTTTTCAGCCTTATCCTCCTAAGTGTGATTTAGCTTCAGCATAACAGTAAACTTTTACAACTCTGTTCAGTCCATTTAAAAACAGAAAACATGGCCGTGGACTTCGAGTCGTGGCGAAGAGAGCATTAAGGCGCTCCCTTCACCGTGTCTGATAAACGCTCCTCAAAAGTACTCATGTCAACCTGCGGATAAAAAAAGCAGATAGAGAAGAGGACTAGTTGAAGTGAAACAGCATTTCTGTCTGAGCGCATTTCTGTATAAAACACATCCACTGACTTCTGACCAATCACACAACACTTCACACAGAGCTCAGTGCGAAACAGTCAGAGCCGGGCCTGCAGTCAGGAGAAGAGGACGCTTCCTTGTGAACAAGATGACAATTTTTGTCGTCATTCGACTCCTGCAGCATCTCCATTGTGCAAATTGGAATTATGAAAACAAATGTGCTTAATGGAAACACAGCAATAAAAAAAAAAAAATCGTTTTTTAACACAAAAATTTCTTATGCTAGCATGAGGTGGGTTTTCAGGAGTATCAAAATTAGTGTATTTCGCAAAACTGCCATGGAAACATGAGTCATCCAGATGTTACTACTGATGCACATAACAAAGAGTTCACCAAATGTAAGAGTTCAGGAATGTAAGAAGACTTATTGTGTGAACAAATTAAGTAAAGTGTGATTTTATTTAATGGTAACATCGCAATTGCAAAATTGGGTTTTCAATATTGGCGAAATATCCACAAAGTTCTGCACACATTTGTCATGGAAACACAGCTGGTGTAAATGAGAGCAGATTTTGATGCTTCGCCACCAAGAAGGCCAGACGAGCCGAACCAGAGTAAGGATCTCCATCCTGCTCTGATGTTTCTAACCATTTCCATTCAACTTTACAGTGACGTACTAGTTTGTGATGGTCTGTCACATATAACTCCAATAAAGTACATCTGAGTCATGACAAAATCTAAAAAACGTTTCTCAGAAAAAACAATTGGAAAACGTCATGTTGGTGGTGATGGTTTGTTCTACTATATATTTTTGTAATATTCATTTAAATGTACTGACTTTGAGAGTTACTACTTTTTAAAATTTTGCTGTTTTCTTGCATAATTAATGTAAAGGAATTCTAATTTCTGGGTAATTTCAACCACAATGTATACTGTACTCCTGCTGCTGAGGTTCATACTCAGCCAAAATAACAAATCACAAGAAGGAAACAGACCGGTGGGAATAACGGGCTGACTGACCCCTGAGAGACATTTAAACATGAGAGTTGATCACTGAATGAGAAGCAGCTGGTTGCTGAGGAACAAGCTGCAGCTGTAAGGAAGGTAAGAAACTGATGATGAACAGAGGAAATGGGAGAAATGGCTGATGGAACACAGAAAGCACTTGTTTCATTTTTGTTGATGTATATCCTGCATAATTCAGCCTATTCAAAAAAAAATCTGTTAAGATGAAAGATAAATTTCTACAAAAAGTTGAAACTATCTGGTTACATAAATATGGTTATTCTTAAATTGACGCTTTGGTGAAGCTGATTTTATTTCAGCTTCCAATTGATTTTTTTGGAATCTTCCAACCCTATTTTGGCATATAGAAGAAATTTAAGTTAGTAAAGCTGAAAACTCAAAACCTTCGTAAACAAACTGTTTACTTTGAACGGACAAATAAAATAAAAATGAAGCATTTCCAACTCCAAACTAAAATAGAATCTGCCAGCTTTGCATGTTGTTACTTTGGCCATCAAGGCCTAAATAACAATTGACCACAATATTCCTGTCTTATTCCTTGAAATCAGTTTTGAATAGATATTTGGACTTTAAAAACATGCATCTTTAAATAAAATGTAATTATTGATCAGATAATATCAACATTTACAGATGTGGCTTTGAAGAATTTGTCTTTTATTTATTTAGCTGAAGGAAAGAAGAATATCAAAAGCCCAAATGTTGTTAAGCGGAGGTTTTCTGTAAATCTGCGTCTGACAAGCATTTGATCCAATTACCTTGTCCAGACATAAAGAGCTGAGCCGCTTTCTGGCTCAGCTCTTTATGCGATCTTGTCGATCTCCGGACAAGATCGAATGTTGAGGGAATTTCTGTGATACGAAGCTTCAGCCGCCTTCATGACTCCCCTGACACACTTCGTCAGCTTTCATCTTCGAGAAAACATAGTTTTATCAGGGTCATCTCTGCGGTTAAATGCCCCAGTCAGGAGAAGAAAAAAATCTGTTTCAAATGTCAAAGGTTGACTTTAGAATGTTCCACAGTTTTAACATTCATGCTGTATTTAAAAGTTTCTATAATGATTAGAAGCTAACCTCCAATGACAAGCTCCATACTCATTTTTCATTTCAATATTCCTGAATCAAAGTTAATTTTCTGGCCAACTTTAATGAGAAAATTCCTAAATTTATTAGACATTTAACCACCATGAACACAAATTGGATGGATGTAACTTGAGTCATAAATCATAATGTCTAATAAATGATTAAATTCTGTTCCGTACTTTGACAACGTAAGAAATTAATCCTGCAAATACAAAAGGTTTTCCATACTCAATTATATTTCTTTATACATGCATTAAAAAACTGAAATAAAATCTGATATTTTTCCAAATTGCATAGGAACCACCACACACTCATCGATGTTCTTAATGATGAAATAAAGATGCAACTAGTCTGACTGTAGCCTTCCGTTTCATTCTCATCTCTCTTCACTGCTCCGTCTGGCTTTTCTCCCATTAAAGTGGATTCCCTCCAGTAGGGATTCAACCGGGCCAATCAGCGAACAGGAGAAGTTGTGAACGATGACACTGATTTTTTCTTTGTGCTGTTTTAGAATTGTAGTCTGCCTGTAGTTTTAGCAGTGACAGTGGAGGAAGTGAACGAAGCCACTCGGTCCATGTTGGCCACACTGTCTAATATTGAATTAACATTAACAGTCGCCTCGTTCAGACTGACACTTATTTACAGTGGAAAATGGTTGTTTACAGCGCAGGCAACTTCTGGTAAGCTTCATAGCATCAATCTGGCACATTACATACGTCATGGACAAATGTTAGTGATTGGGTCAAATTTAAAACTTAGCGTCCACTCCTCCAGGAAGCAATCGTTTCTTGATAGCTGAGGGTCCCGACCCTCTGAACGAAGCAAAGCGTCTTAGCCTTTTACCAGGCTAAGATAAAGCCAGTACAAAAACTATGTGCACCTTTACTACTTCCATAGGATTTAAGAGGAATAAAGGCAGTCAGATGAGAAGTGACCCTGTCAAGTATAACAATTCCTCACTATTGGAGGACATGTTATACTTTCTTTCTCCAAAAATAAGACTTGAGGAAATGAAGAAAAAAAACATTTTCCCTAAATGGAAATTCATATTTTTAAGTCAAAGTCTAGTTTTGATACTTTTCTATGGATATTTATCAATGAAGCCTCAGACATATGAAATCTGATACATAGAGTTGATTTTCACAGGAAAAGAATTAAAGGAATTCAGGATAACTACAAGTTGCTTCAGAAGCAGAAGATTCCAACATGGACAATACAAAAGACATTCTAGCTGTGTCGCCTTCTGGGTGATGGACCAGAAATAAAATTCTGCTGATCTAACTCTGCTTTAGTGAAATCACTTCACTTTTGAAAACATACTCAAGTAAAGTTAGGATGCTAACGAATCATATGCTCTGTATTGGCAAACCAAAAACAACGCTGCAACTTGGACTTTTCTGTGGAAATAACTCCAACTCCAACTCCAACCCCACAATAAAGGTTTGCAACACAGATGCTGAAGTTCTAGTTTTAATCTGACATCTTACAAGGCTAAATCTATGCTATTGCAGACGTCTCCCTTCAATAAGCTGCAGTGAGAGCAACAGATAGTACTGAGCTAGCTGCTTAGCCGGCGTGTCAAAGCAGCCTGAGGCTAAACTTCACTTTAACAAGGTTTCTGATTCTGTGCCCTTTGGCAAAGAGGAGTTGTCAGCAAGAAATGCAGAAAAGCTTCTCTTTTTTTTTCATTATTATAAATTTTCCAGCATTAACATCAGCAACAGTCCGAATGAATTCAGCTTCCGTTACGGAATTTGTTTTGATGTTCCAAATCCAGCATGCATTCTGCTTCTGCAAACATCTATGGAAAATGTGTTGCTCAAAAAATAACATTTTCACATAAAAACATGGTGCCTTTTTTAATGTTAGAACATAATGCAGGGTTCATTTTAGAAAACAGTGACGTCGATGGCAGTGCAGTGGTTGGTAAACTATCTTGTTTGCGAGAGCTGATTGAGCTCTATTGCTGTACAGCATTGTGTACACTGAGAAGGAATTAAAAACATTCAGGTCTGTGAGAAGGAAGAATGAGTACGATCAACATTCCTCACTGACCATCTGGAGTGACAGGAAGTCCCCTGGACACAAACTGTCCCACCTGGCCTGCAGTCAGGCTTTGTCACGAAGAGTACCGTGAGACGTCTACAGATGCATCCGGACCCATGTGGGGTTGAATGGAGAGAAAACTGGTCCAAAGTTAATGTGGTATCTTGAATTCTAGGACAACCTGGAGCCTTTTGGAATAATATGTAAAAATGTAGAGATTGGTGCTTTTTCTAAATGTAACATAGTTTACATTGGAACAGTAAAAAATGCATATCCTTTTGACATTTGAACAATAAATGTGCTTGTTCAAGATTATCGATGGACTAAGCTGTGTTAATTTGAGTTAATTACACATTTTAACACAATGAATAGCATTTTGTTTTTATTCTTTTACATGCAAACTTTCTTTGTATGTAAAAGAAATACAAATACAAAGAGGCCATTTGTATTTGCACACTTCTAGTGTGCCCATAAATCTGGTGAACAAGCTGCATCCACAAATAACAGCGATGGATGATGAAGCTGCTTAATTTCTGCTGCGATGATGAGTCAAATCAGAGTCTGGAAAGACTAAAAGGAGTTTGCCTTTAAGTACTAAAATACCATTGCAAAGCTAAAAATGTTACAGCAATAAATATCTTTGCAGTTGAGCTCATTTGTCTTTGTTCAGTAATGTTGCAGCAAAAATGCATTTTTGAAATGAAAAATTTGCTTATTTTTTAATAGTTTTCAATTAAAACGTGATTACTTGTGATTAACTATAGATTATGGGTTGGATATCATCAAAGTCTCTCTGCCTGTGAATACTTACAGTGGTATGATTCATTTAAAATGGCCGAAAACCCTGTTAACTATCCTGCTTGTAACCTGCTGTATAGAAACATAATTATATAAAGTCAGAATCAGTATTGATGTTGCTAAATCTGTGAGAACAACAGGACATAATGTGTATTAACTCACACATCCAACATCAGTGTCTGACCTCACAAATGTTTTCCTGTTAGAATATTTGCTGTCCTAAATGTCCACAACCTCCCTGAATAGCAAAAAAAATCCCATTCAATAAACTAGAACATTATTTAAAACTTTAATACAGATACATGTATATATATATAGATATATATATAGAGAGAGAGAGTTAATGAAAAGTATGTTTAACACCTGTTTAAAGGTTGTCAATTTTGAAAAATCTGACAACCTGACAAATGAGCCTCATTATTGAACATGACTGTGAATCATTATAAAATCTTTGTAATGAAAACTGGACATCAAATTTCATGTGTGTAAAGGCAAGTGAATAAATATGGAGGAATTCTATCTATCAATTTGTGTATATATATGTATATATAGAGAGAGAGGAGATATCATGTCATGACTATGTTTGGTAAACAGAATCTTGCCTAAGATCAGTAGCTGTTAGCGATCAGTAGCACTGCAGGCAGATTATTAGTGTAAAATGGAGCAAAAAGCTGATGTTGTTGTTTCTCCCTACATCCAGTGGGTGGCGCAGGTTGCTACAATCAATAGTAGCCACATAGGCACACCCGCTAGAAGGAAACAAACGCACCCAATACAATACCTTTATTCTATTGGCTGAGAGGTTGCCAGGCGACTGTGCCAAAAGGCAGTTCTATGTTTCGTAAGCAACCAGAGAGTCAGAGCAGAGACTAAGTGTGAGCGCGAGGAGAAGTTTTGAGTATAGGCGTAACAAGTTTTGAGAAAAAAGACATGAAATCCTGCTTTCAAAATAAAAATGGAAGTAAAAGTATTAAAAGTTTAGAGAACATCCATCCATTTTCTGTACACCCTTGTCCCTTAGTGGGGTCAGGAGGGTTGCTGGTGCCTATCTCCAGCTAACGTTCCGGTCAAGAGGCGGGGTCACCCTGGACAGGTCACCAGTCTGTCGCAGGGCAACACAGAGACAGGCAGGACGAACAACCATGCACTCACACACTCACACCTAGGGAGAATAAATACCTTTAGTAACATGTTGCGTCTCAGTGTTCAGAATTACATAATAATGGTTTGAAATGTGGAATATTACATGATGAATTTTTAGAAAACTACACCTAAGTTTGAATGTCAATTTTTTTTTCCTAAGTGTTCCTAATTATTGCGTAGATGCAGCAATCCCGGCACTTCAAACATCCCAACACAAGCTAAAAACAGAAGACATGAGTCACATCTCACAGACATCACATGAAAGGTGACTGGGGAGCTGGTGTTGATGGATGGGGAAGGGAAGCCATGCACAACACCATAAAGCTGCTAAAAATAGAATCCTTTCTCATCAAAACAATGCACTCCAAGGAAGAGGGCCAGTCTGCTCCAGCAGCCAGCTGCTGCAACCGTGGAAATGGAAAAACATGAATTAATCTAAAAAAATAAATATTAGTTATTTCATCTCAGTAAAAAGTAATCAGTTGAAAACACAAGCAGTATAGAACATCAAAGGTGGTGGTGGGATGGAGGAGATGGAATGGGCATGACAAGACTTCCTCCATCACACTTTGAACCCTGGGGTCCCAATATGCTCCCTGTCATTTTTGTCACCTTGAAGTCTTTTTTTTTAAAATCCGCTGCAGTTCTACTCAGAACTAGAAAGGTATGTTTTATTAATTTTTTTAATATTTCGCTCATTTTATATAATTCTATTTTATAAAAAAAATTAAATATCATTCATGTTGGTTGCATTATGTTACAAGATATGTTATATATAAAATTATTTATCATTTTTTACATAATAAATTAGCAAGCTCGGACCTTAGTATTTGTGTTTCTGGTACACCTGTAAAGCTAACGCACAAACATAATCCGCTAACATCAGTGAAAGCTGCTTCTCTTGGCCCACGGGGGGTTACATTTTGGGTTCCAAAATGATATAAAGGAACCCTGGAAAAGTTGTTAAAAGGAGTTAGGCTAGTTAAGCTATTCAAGCCTGTTATTGTTTTTAATCTCTTCTTTGTGTTCTTCAACCATCAGTTTGGAGCAAAGTGTTATTCTGTCCTTTCATCTTTCCAGTGTTGCAGGATCTCCTGATCATTCATGGAACTTCTCTAGAAAAGTAGACGCTGACGTTAGCATTGGTAACCCCTGTGCTGCTGCTACATGTTTAGCATTGAGATGCTATTTCAGGCTTGAATAGCTTCACTGATAGGCTAACTCCACAACAGTCTTTTGTGCCAAAACAAGCAGCTTTGTTATCCATCACTGTTGTTAGCGGATGTTGTTTGCGCGTACCAAAAACATGAGGTACGCATATTATAAAAAAAAGACTAATTTTATTAAAAATTTTAACAAGTTAAAATCTAAATGTAACTAATCAAAATCAACACAATAATGGTCCAGCCTTAATTAATAAGTATGGCCCCATTTTTAAGAATAAACCAGAAGCTAAACTAAATTCTTTTACACTCTTTGTGAAGCCTTTACTCCGTTTCTGGAAAAATAGAATTCTTGGTTTTCCCATAAACGCATAGATGATGGCAATAGCTCCAAAGAGCTGATAATCATGGCACTGTCCTGATTTACGGAGGCTATATATAAGGAGCTATTGATGCACAAATGATATTTCTGTTGTTTGTTCTTCCTTTTACAGACACCATTAGGTCCCTGACTAACAAACTCCTGAAATTAGATCTGGAAACCAAGCAGAAATTCTACACAACTGTTCATCTCACTGTTGTGTTGTGAACACAAAGAAAATCTTCTAAGTTTTTGCCTCTTTTTTTCAGGTTTTTTTTTTTTTGTCTCTTTCACATTAATTATTGAATAACAGAACCTTGGAGGAGAATTTCTTGGTGCAAACAGAAAACCCAGTTAGCTTCCACTGACCCACAGCACTTAAAAGTTCTAACAGATTTTGTGTTTTTACATTTCAGGAATGTGTAAATGTATTTGTGTCACGTTCAGCATTCCACTTTATATTGTATTTTAATATGCTGTATTTTAATATGCATAGGATTGTGCTGCATTATAGTTAAGAGTAGATTATATTCAAAGTAACAAACCAAGTGTACAGCAGCTTTGTTTGTGCACGGGAGGTGATTATTTATTGAAGTTGACATTTAAAAGAAGTTTATTTCCTTCGTTTAGTTCTTTACACACAATGCATGCAGAAACAAACGCAGACTGAAGGGAGATTCCTGATGTGACACTGCCACCCCGTGGCCATCGCAGGAAACTCTTCCACCAGAACTAACACCATCTGCTCTTTCACCAAACTGTGACCCAACACTTCATGATCTCTGTCATGTAAAGGGCTCTCATCATTTCTCCCCTCGGTTAACGGATTCAGCCTGAGACATGAGAGCTCTGCCCATTTGTTGATTTTCTGCTGCAGTCAGGATAAGAAGTAACAACTTTAGTAAAAAAAATCTTTCATCAGGGCAGCCTCATGCACATATCTCACCGGATTTGTGCTGAAAATCAAATCCCACCTCCCATGAAATGATCCCCTCCTGGAGCAGCATGTGTAAGGCAGTCAGCTGACTTCCATGCTTGAACATGTTTGGGAGTTTGTGTGTCTGTACTGCATGTGGCAAACTGCAGAGGCACAGATCAGACTTTTAGCTAATATGCAAATTCACTTGATGCTAACCACAAGTGGACTATCAAAATAAAAGCTGGCTGTTGAAAACCCCTTTAAAAACTCCTTCTTTCAAATCATGTTACGTATTAATCGTCGTTCCTTCTTCCTTTCTTGTAAAACATTTCATCTTTAAACCAAAGATTAGCTGTTTTAAAGGCAGCAACGGGCTGCATTAGCATCAAAGTATTCAGCCTCAACAGTTTTATATAGAAGTTCTCAGGATCCAGCTTTTATTTTGAAAGTCTACTTCTACTTAGGACAAGTGAATTGAGCTCTGAGCTAGCTCAATAGTTAGCTTGTAAACTAGATACTTTGTTAGCTTAGAGCTAAAGAGTTAGCTAGCTCACTATGTTCATGGAGTTAAATATTTGGTTTGCTAACTAAATATTTAGTTTGAAGCTAAATATTTAGTTCCTAACATAAATAGTAATCAAGTTAACTCATATTTAGCTAGCTAATTAAATATTTAGTTTAAAATGTGACATTTATAAATGAATGACTAACTTGTTTAATTTTACAAACTTATAAACATATAAAAATTTCAGTGTGTGACATCGTTTGCTGAAGGATAACCTTGCAGAACCTCCTACAAACCCACTTCTTTCCTTTCCCACCACCTTCTCTGAGTTTATTGAGAGGAAGAGGTCAGGCTGATCTGGTCTGCTGAAGCACAACACAAACAACGTCCAGCGTTGACCTTCTGAATTCACCAAGGTCCTCAGAGATCAAATATTCCATTTTCTTTTAGCGTAAGCTGCCGTCCCAGAGCGATCAGCTGTGTGAAGGTGTCTGCGTGTGGCTCACCTGCATTGTAACCCTACTTGTGCTTCACTAAACTATTTCAGGCGGCGCTGCCAGCTGTGAGCTCTGCTGGCAGCTCCTGATCAAAAAAAGGTTGTCTGTGTGAATCCCCAAAGTGATGAAAAAGTCAGGTGGATACAGAGAGAGAGAGACAGCTGCAGATTCTTCTATCCTCCACAAATAACAGTGATTTGCCTCTGGCCTGTGTTCTGGTTAAGGCTGGGCTTTAGAGGAAGAGTCAATTAACCCAGCAGGACTGACAGGCACTAGGGGGTAGATCTGTGGATCCTCCGATTGGAGCTTGTAATAAAACATGATAAACTCACTGTATCAAGTTTTATAGACATTTCTGAACTATTTATCTCTTGACTTATGTGGTGTTATAATCAGTAGGATGGGAGGAAACTGTTGGAAGCTCTAATGCATTGTAGCAAAAACGTCACAAGTTGCCCATAACATGTTGCCATGTGATGGGCTAGTGACTTGTGGATAGTGAACCCTACCAGAAGATCAATGATCTTATAGACTTTTTAATATAAAACCTGTGGTAGCTACTGTATACATACTGTCATACATTCAAATAAAAGGAAAGCTTCTTCTTTTTGATTTGGAAGGATTGCAGGGCATCTCATCGTGACACAGGCAGTGTTTACATCGCAGTGGGTGGACAGGCATTGTCTCATAGACAGACTGTACCAGGGGGATGTCTCAGAGAGGAGAAGGCATGCAGATGTTCTCATAATGACGGGTTCACACTCAAATGCAGGCAACAAGTACAAAACAACCATGGTATGGAAGAAAAGACTTGATTTTTTCAAAGGAACTTAGTTTCTTTTCTGTTGGTAGGTTCTGAGGCTGCTGCAGGACAAAGGTAATTGATTAATGAGCGTAAAGGTTCAAGGTTTTTTTGGACGAAGGTGAAATGTTTGGTCTTGATTTCTCAAAGCAGACAGAAGAAGGACTTACTGCATGAGCGGAGCTTGGCCAGGGAGGCTGAGCGGTTCTGCTTGCGATGTGACTTTCCTTCTTTATTCTTTCCAGGTGTCTTTTGAGAGTGGTCTTAGATCCAGGTAAGGATCTGTTCAGAATCTTTAGCTTGATTCAATGTGGTGACATGCCTCAAAGTTCAGGAAACACCAGAGAAATGAAATGACAGCACTTTTCATTAAATCTGGTTAATTTTGTCATTCCCATGTATTCACACACTGATGTGGTTGTCATACCACGCCGGCTATTCTGACCAACAGAATGGCTGATGAAGTGTCTTGATGAAGTGTCCAATGGCGAATCATGAATTGAACTGGCAACCCACCAATTCCCAGGCTAGCTCCTACCACAGTTGCCACCATTGCCACTAACCTTGGTCCCGCCTTAGGAACTCAGGACCAAACAGGAAAGGATTGTTCAGGAGTCCATGGCCAAGGAACCATGCTACAAAGAGGGCAAAGACAAGGAAGTGAGCACAGAAAGTAAGGCTATATAGCACCCCCAGATGGCTATAGATGAGGAACATCTTGATCCAATCACCTTCTCACCACCAGAAGAGGAAAAGTAGGCTACAGATATCCAGCACAAGCACACAGCCTGCAGATACAACAGATACGTAATATCACTGACAGCGCTATGCCATCAGGGTCACCTGTGGGTCTACAGCATGATGACAGGACTCAGGTAAGCAGATGGATAAGACTCTGAAATAGAGGAATGTGTAAGGGTAACACTATGGTAAATAAAGCAGAGAGAGGTTTTGGTCAGTGAGAAGTCACAAGGCACAAGAAGATCCAGAAATCGAGTTGACTTTGTCACAATCTGTAAGCAGCTACTGCTCTGTAAAAGACAGAGGGAGAGCGCCTGCAAAGGTTGCAACAATAACAATCTGCTTTTCCCAGACATTTCATAGAACAGAAGCATCTCCCTGCTCACACCCCCACACTGAGCCAGTCACAGAACCCCACTATCATCTGTATACAGGGTGAAAGTCAGCAGCAAGAAGAAGGGCTCATCTCTTGAGATACCTATACAACCATCAGTCTGTTTGTAATGCTGCTACTTATGTCCTTATTTGCCAGCTCTGTAGCCGACCTTGGCCACTTGCAAATCAATCGAGGCTGAAAATAGTTGACCTTTCTGACAGTAAATAACACACATATTCAGTTATTTGTGTAAATGCATCCATCTATCGGTTGGAACAGTTTTGAGTAGATGTGGTTCTAAACTTGGTTGGAACCTCCAGACAAACTGAAGCAATGTCAGAAGTTCCAAATCCTCTGAAATGTTCACTGTAATCAAATGATTCATTGCCGTTAGATACTATTAGATTGTTTATTTTATTTGCTTTTCATTCATGATTGTATTGTTTATTATTCTGTTTATTTTCTAACTGACCTGTACATTACTTTGGTTGCCTTTGGTTTTTTAAAATGAATGAATGCAACTGTGACGTGCTAAGCACAACTTCCGAAAAAGCACAAAATCTTACTGAGATTTTTTTATTACTTATTGAATTAATTTAACGTTTTACAAACTCATGTTATATGAGGGAATAACATTGTAGCATGATATAAAGCTCAAAAAAGTTGACTTATATAATACTGCCCCTTTAAAAACATCTCTGTGCAAAATGACAAAAGCCTAACGACACAACGGTTTTATGCTTCTCATTTTTGTATCATCAGATTTTAACATACTTTTATTTAAAGACGTACTGCTGCTCTGTCTTCCACTTGGTTCTCATTGCTATAGAAACATAAATTTGCTGTTCAGTCCGCAATGCATCTTGGGATATGGTGGACCTTTGACTATAGCCACACCTATAGTCTGCGCTCTGTCTATACATCAGTGTTCTGCCAGGTGACCGTTCAGGTTGTTTGTGTGGTAAATTCAGAGAGAGGAATGTTTAACCTCTCTCCCATATTAATGCATGAATCATCGTTTAAAAAGCTGCTGATCCAACATATTTATACCCAACCATCCTTCCATCAAACACAGAGCAGCAACAAACAAATACTTAACCTCCTGGGTGAAGGTAGCAAATGAATGCAGTACATTTACCATCTCTGATAGAGAAAATGGAGAAGGATGGTAGTGTTTAGCAGAGGCAGGCGCTCTCTCATTGCAAATAACAATAAATGATCTGAACCATAAAGAAGAATGTTAACGATGGCCTGAATCAATGCTGCTATTTATCACAATGGAATTTACGTCCACACAGATGCACACCGCCATTCATACCCAGAGCGAGACGCAGCAGGCAGCCGGCAGAGCAACAGCCATGGATGTTTGCTGGAATTTATTTTCATTTCATGTTCAGCTCAGCTTCAACCCAAGGTCTTTTCCACTGATATGTTATGGGTTTTAAATCTTACTCATTCTGGCTTCCCCTTTTTCCATTCCAATTTAATATTCTCCAGCATTTGGTCTATCATCTTTAAAATTCCTGAAAGTATTCTATTTGTATTTAAGAGACTGAGAGTCCAGTTAGGATTAAAAAGAATGATTAAAGCAAATATTTGTAAAGTCAGTTTATTGCAATGCAATAATTGTTAGTAGCAATGTGTTACATTTAAGTCGTGGCACGTGTATCATTTTTAACATCAGCACTGATACTGATTGTCTGTAGCAGATGCAGGTGTAATGAAAGCGAACCTACATTTCAGCCATGTTAAATATGAAGACTTTTAGTGCACATGTTCCCAGCCTGTGTGTTCTGATCTTTGACCTGTGTGTGCTTTGGATGCATGTAGGGTAACAGTCCATTCTGGAAGGTGTTTTCTATGAGATAGAAAAATTCACTCATTGCATCGACTCTTTGCAACTATGTCACCTAACTATGTTGAGGAAAGTTGGAAGTCGCTAGCTTACAAGTCGACTCATACCTTCCCCACTGACGTGTTTGT
Organism: Girardinus metallicus; assembly: GCA_903067095.1. Lineage (NCBI taxonomy): Eukaryota > Metazoa > Chordata > Actinopteri > Cyprinodontiformes > Poeciliidae > Girardinus > Girardinus metallicus. The sequence continues at coordinate 17,061 of CAEGAE010013616.1, read as the reverse complement.
GATTAGATCAAATAGCCGACTTTGCCTGAATTCACAACACATAGCACTACACCATCAACGACGGTTCCCCATACACCAGAGCAGACTCAAGTGTCTAGATGCTAACCAGTTGTTTTCATACACATTAGCTACATGATGGTGGGGCATTTCCTCCATGGTTACTAAAGATTAGACCTTTGCCATAATGCAATATTTGATTGCATCTTACTGATCTTATTTACTTATAAAGCATGTAAACACTATTGAATCACCTGCTCTGTAAACAAGCATCTCCTTTTGAGAAGACTTTTTCAGAATCACAACATCTTTAGCAGCTATAAAACGTCTTAAACATCCCTCTTGCTCCAACTTTCAGTCACTGGCATGGCCAGACTACAAGCCTGTATAAGCAGGCTGCAATTATAAAACAAAACAGCTCAGAAAATCACAACTCCCTCCTCCCCTTTGCTGATTGGCCAGGATAAAATTCAACCAGCGCGATCATTCTCAATGGGAAAATTCCACAGGGAGTTGAGAAGTGAAAAATAATTGCGTAGGAAGGCCATGGCCAGGCTGGGACAGAATTTTTTAAAAGCCCTTTTTGCTTTGGCTATGCCATAAAAAGTTGTCTTTTCGTAATTCATCCACAACTGGAAGCAGAAAACATGGCAGAATTAATCACACTTTACATGGACGCCTCGGGGTCTGACCCATCCGTCCTTCAGTCCATCTATCCATCCATCCATCCGTCTATTGAAACTTTTATCCCTTTGAACACTGTCAACTGCAGACAGGGTGATTGATGATAGAACAGGAGGATCTGTCGTCTTGTTTCATGTACAGTTTCTCATGTGATGTCAGTTGGATTGTGGTGGTGAACCCACCCACCGTCCTGCTAACTGCTGCTCCTGCTGCCGCCTCATAGACATCACATTTTACACCGGAGTGTGATTTAACTACAGTGACACACACACAGCAGCGGACACTGTCCTCAGCTCTGTGAGCCGCCCCCTCTCCTCCTCCTCAGGCATTGTGTTAGAGTTTTCTATTAGAGCTGACAGCAGGGCCATTGCAAGCACCATAAAGTTTGAATGGCTTCACTTTTTTGTGGCTGGCTCCCACTTTGTCACTCGGCTCATAACAACACATCAGTTCAATGTACAAGACAAACTTTTCTTTTTTTTATAGTTCTTCTGTTTTGCTCCTATCTTGTGTGAACTGAGAGGAGAATCTGATTGGGAGAAAAGTTTAGTGAGAGTTATTAAGAGTTCATTTTATTCAGGTTGATTGCTTAGTAATTGGCATTTCATGATCAGCTTAACCTGAATGAAGTGTGTTACAACTGGATGAAATCAGGTTGCGTGTAACGGGGCATGATGCTGAATCTGGCAGGACTGCATTGGTTTGCGATGTGACACATGGAAGACTTATGGTTTGAAACAGTGGCGTGGAAATACACCGAACTGAGTAGAGTTCAGTGTACATAGTGAAAGAAAGGCTGAGATTCAAAGACAAACTCTGTACAGAGGAGCAACAACATGAAACTCAGACCAAACTCAACCCAGTAGACCGCAGCGGTGCTCAAAAATATTCAATGTACATTTTTCCCACATTTTATCCACAACACAACTGAACGATTTTCACTGGGATTTTATTTGATAGATCGACACAAAGTAGATCATAATTGTGAAAAGGAATGAAAGGTATAAATGCATTTGTTTAAAGGGGAAGTATATTTTCCTGGTACATAGTACAATTCTATAGTACAATCAAGTAACTATCATATCATCAGTTGTCATAAAAATGCTATAGATATCAAATGTGACTTAAAAGAAATTTGATGTAATTTAGTGCCTTGAAATTAGACCACTGTCTCTTTAAAAGCTCCTGCTCTTCCTTAAACTCCACCTTCAGGAAGTCATCACAAGATGGCTCCTCTATTAACCCTTTAACAACAATTTTACCAGTGATTCACTCAGAAGTAACTCCTATAATGAGCTCTGCAGATGCTCAGTTCCACCAGGTGTTTGCTGATTGCTGCTGGCTAGTCTGAAGGAGCTGAGTGGAGAAGTCAAGAGAGGCCTGCTCTGTGAGGCGAGAGCTCAGAAACTTGGAAGCTGTCGCTACCAGGAGGAGCTGCGCCTCGAAGGCGGGGCTACGTCCATCTAGGCTTTTTGCTCACCTGAATGGTTGTCATGGAGATTAAAGGATTTCTCAAACATCTGTGAAATAATCAAGGCAACACACCAGGTATGTTCTGATCATCATGTTTCTTTACATGATGTAAATGAATGTTGCAGATATTTGGTAGTGGAGCTGTGTGATACTGTACACTTGGGAATTCTATTTAGGCCCTGTGTTTATCAAATAAATACATCAACACATTTATTTATCAAATAAATACTGAGCAAGTATCACAGACATTTATATAGGAATAGAAAAAACTAGTTTGTTTACATTTTTTCCTGAACAAAGTGCAAAAAATGATCATTTGTGGGCAGATCAGGGCAAAATCTTACAGCAGAATTTAGAAACAATACAAAAATAAAATCAAACTTCAAGGGGGGGATCTAGAACTAAAATATTGATTTTTATTATGCTAATAAAATACTGATACTGATACAGACTTGATATCAATGTTATTGATATTTTTAATCGATCTGATAATATTAGTTAACCACCAGCATCATGAAGACCAGCAGACCGGTCAGGAGAAGTTTAAACAGAGTTAGGCGATGAAACAATATCTTAGCTTTGAACATTTCACAGAGCTCTGCTCAGTCCATTGTTTATGTTTCAGCCACCTGAATAACACTTAGACACATTTGGAAGGTGATTTAGACAAAGAGCATCACGTACGAACACCTGTTGTCTGGTAAATGAGAGATTTATTTTCACACCTGTTCACCTGCGAATGAGCTGGTAGAACTAAAATAACTGTGTTGTGTAGAAAACGACACAAAAATGTCAAAAAAGGGTTAGCTGTTTCCACAGCTCTGGAAAAAATGAAGAGACCACTTAAAATTATAAGCTTCTCTAATTTTACTCTTTATAGATATATGTTTTAATAAAATGAACATTGCTGTTTTATTCTACGAACTATTGACAACAAGCATAAATTTAGTATTTGCTTGCAGAAAATGAGAAATGGTCAACATAATGAAAAAGATGCAGTGCTTTCAGACCTCAAATAATGTAAAGAAAACAATTTAATATTCATACAGAAACAATAATATAAATGTTTGAACTCAGAAAGAGTTCAGAAATCAGTATTTGGTGGAATAACCAGGAGGTTTTCAGTGGGTTTCACTGCAGTGGGCTCTTCGTTTTCCAGAGCCGGATGATTTTTCTCTCTTGTCACTTCCCCAATGTCACCATGTTGCGTTTTTTTTCTGCCTGTTTATCCATCTTGCAGCCAGCAAACACATTTTAATAGATCCATTAAAGGTGGGTTTTTTTCTCATTAATGTTGTTAAAAAAGCCTAGTTTTGTTGATCACGACTGATTTGTAAAAGCAACAAAAGGTTAAACAGCCAACGGAGTTAAAAGTTTTTACAGGTTCTGTAATAAGAGCTTCAACTAACTCCACAGGACGAAGGCTCAGACTGACAGCCAGTAGACAGCACTTGGCCAAGCAGACTTTGATTCAACAGGACACATCATGCTGCTTCAAGACCACAAGATCTGGAGGCATGATTCATATGATCAACGTTGAGTTTATAGGAAATGTCACGTTTGTTTGGAACTTCCCGATCCACAAGCAGACCGACTCTCTGAAAGAGCAGTTCTATAGAGAGTCACGACTCCCAGTCCTGGGTATCCGGAATCAATTCGAAATGTTAAAAAAAGTCATTTAAAATGTGTTTTAAGTTGTAGGTCCTTGCACTAAGCAGCTAAGCTAACCTAATCAGCAATAAAATGGTAACTGATCTTAGAGTTTGTTGGGATCTGACTTTTTCTTTGTGTTTATTTGAGTTTCTCTGTGTTTAGTTAGATTCTGTCCCTATGTGTCTCTCTGATGTCCTGTCTCTCTCTCTGTGATTGCTTCCCAGGTGTGTCTCATTCTGTGATTACCTTCCTGTGTATTTAAGCCCACCTGTTGTCTTTGTCTCTTGTCGGGTTCTCGTCTAATGTTGTCGTTCCGCTGTGCTTCAGTCCTCTGTGTTTCCTGGACGTACATCATTAAAAGATTCATCTTACAACGACTACCTGGGCTTCCCGGCGTCTTCCTCACCTTCACCTCCAACCACAAATCATGAAAGAGTTTTTCATTCCCAGTGGCTGAAACAAAAACAAATATGTGAACATTGATGTATATCAACCTACTTTGTTGTGGAGAATTAGTTTTTCTTGTTTAGTCACAGACATTCAGCTTTTGTATGTGTGTAGGGGTGTGTTTGCGTGTGTGCGTGTGTGTGTGACAGGAATCTTTAGTTAGTTGAAATTTTGATGTCATTTAATAAATGTCCAACCAAGAACTGGATTTGCATATTAGCCTGTAGGTACAAAACAACGGTTGTTCTGTTTTTAATGTGTTGTCCTTCTGTTGTGAATGTGTTGTCCTTGATTAGATCATTTGAATTTAAAGAAAAACTGATGGAAATGTAATGCATTATGGAACCTTATAGAACTGTTTACACTGTTGTTTAATCTTGTCAGTTACAACATTTACACAGAATCTCCAGACCGTCTGAATAGAAATATTGGTTTCTGAATTAAAAATTGTATCTGAATGGAATCGTGACCCTAAAAATCAGAATTGAACTTCTACACACTGATAGATTCACTTCTCAACAGAGGCGGTGGTCATGGAAACAACCTGGGGATCTTTGCATAGATGAAAGAGTGACAGCCTTCAGAAAACACACAGATAACACGACGTAAGGAAGAGCTCAACGGAGCAATGATCTCGCTCTGGGAGTCTTGGTAGTTCCAGCCCTGATATCAGATGAGATTTATGTCCAAACTGAAACAACTCTGGAAAAATGGAAGGATCAGATGTGGCAACAGATGGAGCTTGTTCAGTTTGGCTGCTTGGCTCCACAGATAGAAGCTAAAGAGCAAGTAAAAAATCTGCACAGCCAGCTTGATGAGTGATCAGAACGGTTGAAACCATTCAGACGTCGTTAAAATAGAGCCGCAGTAACTGGTTTCCTGAGTTCCTGTCAGTCCCTGTGATTTTTGAGTAGCAGGAAGAGAGAAAGTCACAGGAGGAGCTTTTAACACAAGCTCTGATTCCAACACAGGCACTGGTTGACTTCTTTAATGACTGAAAAATATTCTATTTAAATCTGTCAGAGATTGATTGTCAAGTATGACAGTGTGTGTGTATCTTGCCCGGCTCTGACTAATGGATTCATTATCACAATGTGTGCTGCCACCTGTCTTTAAGGACATCTTCACTGTTTCATTTCCAACTCACGGATCATCACTGCAGAGTCCAGAGAGAGCGTCTTCCAGACGGGCGGGAAGAGAGGCCCAAACCCGGGCAGCAGGAGGCGTCGCGCAGACCCAGAGAAATGGATGAGCGAGCCGAGAAAGAGGCAAACATCCCAGACAGAAGGAGTTTAATCACACTACAGACGCTGCCCAAAGCAGACAGTCTGACCGGAACGACTAGAAATCACCAGCTTCTGTATCGGACTCAGATTCTGTTGGAAACAGAATGCAACTGCTTGGAGTTATACAACAAGTTATCTCTGTTGAATACATTATGTAGTTATATGTCATTGTGGCAGTGAGAGCAGAAGTCACACCTTACAGAGCTGAACTGGACTGAAAAAAACCAGCTGCTTGTTCCACGTCCCCTTCATCCAGAGGGTCTGGACTCTCAGCTAGTGAGGCGTGACCTGTGTTGAGGTTTTAAATGTTACACAATCACTAACATTTATATATGACTATGTAATGTGGCAGTTTGATACTATGAAGCTTACCAGAAATTGTACCTGCGCTCTAAATAACTGTCCTCCACTGCAACGAAAGAAGTACGTGGGATGTTAGTGTTTATTGGATATTTGGAGGCGTGGCCAACACGGACTGAAGGCTTCGGTCACTTCCTTTGCTGGCAGTGAATGTTGGTGGAGCTCCTCAGACTCAGTGCGGGTGGAGCCGTGGTGGTCTTCTCTCTGCGACAGCTCGTCAGCAGAATCAGAGTGAGGGGTGAATTTAATTCCTTAATATTGTTTCAAATAAGCCAGCTCAGCTGTTGTAGCAAACTGTGGATCCTACAACAGCCTATTAGGCCCGTTGTTGATTAAAAAAAGAGGCGTAGTTTCCGCTAAAAAACGTAATTAGTCTCAGGAATTTTCCATAAAAAGGCTTGAAAATTTCTCAGCTTGAAAAGACACAAATTTCAGAAATTTTGAGTATAATCTTAGAAATTTTCTTGAAAAAAACTTTTGGAAATTGTCTGAATTTCAACATTTTCGATTTCTCAATATGAGACAAATAATATGCGAAAAAAAATGTACTCTTTTTTTTTTTTTCTAGAAAATTTCAGCAATTAATCTCAAAATGTCCAGATTTTTTGGCAGAAATTGACTCCTCCTCTCTGTATATCTACAATGCCCCAAATGTCCAGGGCTTCTTTGAAGAATTAGTCTTTGTGGCCAGAGAGCAGAATGATTTCATGCACATCCCACAAATGTAGTGGTTCCTGTTTCAGAGTTTTGTTCACCGTGTCACTCTATTAACTGAAAGTGTGTTAATGCATCCTTATATTTCTACATTGTTCCATGTGTGATTCAGTCCCTGAAGGGCTGATGGAAAAGAAGTTATTTTCTGATTGTTTGGAATATCAGTGTCAGTGCTGCCATTACTTTTGTGTCACATCAACCACACGCATCCACACACAAAGTGCGCGGACTTGCTTCTTCTCCAAGGAAAGGGGTTTCTTCCTGTTTTTGAATTCTATTCTGTATGAATAGAGTGTAGGGATCAAAGAAGAAGAACTCAGAAGGGCAGAAATGTTTGGGACACGACTGTAAGTTTTTCTAAAATGTTGCTACAGCTGCATTCCACTGTCTGAGTCCTGATCTGAGTCAAGATCACAAAGGAACAACGTGAAAAGATTTATTTTCAGCCTTAAGCTGACGAGAAGAAGTGAAGGAACTGATCCATGTGTTCTTTGATTTAGAGGCCTGACCGACAAAACGGCTCAAGTTTTCCCTCAGGGCTTCCAGAACCCAGAAGAAGATGGCGGTGGCGGCGAAAGAGCCGGGAAGCTCCATGCAACAAAGAGAGATGACAGATCAAAGTTTCCTACGCAGCAGATCAAGTATGAACATCAACAACATAAATAGATGGTTTCTGCTCACCGCCTCCTGGGGATAACCGACATGAACTTGGCTAGCATCAAAGAGACTTGATGCAACCTTATGCAAACATTGGAGAAACAAGGAGAGGACAAACCGACCAGAGACGCCTACTGGTGGGACTAACACAAAATAAATCATATTAAAAGCTTGTTATCTGCATGAAGAAGTGCTCAGATAAATGGCATTTTGTTAAAAGATGAAAGTTTGATGTAAATGCACACAGACATGTAAGTTTGATTTAGCAGACTTGCTACTGAAAATGTTCAGGTTAATCCCGTTCTTTAATTAATCTCTGTTGTGTTCAGCCAGGAGGCGTTGCTGCTCAAACTGGCAGGGATCAAACTGATGGGTGCTGCTGTAGTTCAGCGGCGCCACCTACCCAGACTTCACCACGACCAGGTGGGTGACGCCGGGCGAGCAGTGAGCCAGAGATGAGGACAGGAAGATCTGAGGTCTGAACAAAATTAGGTGGACATTTATGAATGATTATGCACCTTTAAAAGAAACATTTGAGTTAATGTCAAGTTAACTTGACATTAAATATGACGTTTTAAACAGAGGTGGATCTAGAAACATGTCTGTTGGACATTTAAGGTACACACATCCCTCATCATTTAGTTATTTCGAAATTATGCTGTTTGTATTGTTTTTCTAATTTTAATCTAAATTATCAAATTCCAGTGTTAAACGTTCATTAGAATTTAAAGTTTATTGATCTTTGAGAATGTGTCCTTTCATTATTATGCCATATCCATCATATTACTTGAAAATGGTCTCAAAAACGATCATTTAACATCTGGGAGAATTTATCCAGAAAAATCTGTTTTTGTGACAGGCCTAGTCAAAGTACTGCTACTTTTACTCTAGTGTAGTTTTTTAGCTATCCTCTGTTTGACTTGGCAAGTTCTTTGAACCCACTGTGTTTAAGAAATGATTATACCTATAATTGTACATAATTTTTGTCGAATTAATATTTAATTTGAAGGGTATAAGAGGCTTCTGGATGAAAAAAAGAGTTTCATTTTCCTAAGTTTGATTTTAAGAACATAGAATTTGCCCTCAACTGCAGTTATTACAGTTGAGGGCATTTCATTACTACATAACACTGACATTCCATTAGCAAAACTTTCATCTGCAAAACAATTCAACAATTTGTGACCTCGGAGACACAAGTTGCTTATACATTTGGCATCAAATTAGAAAAATTGTTACCACAAATGAACTTGAGATCCAAAACACAACGGTGTGGTCAATAATCCTGAGTAAAGACACGACTTTATTCTCAATTCTCTGCTTCACTGTCAACAAGATTTTCATCTTCCAACAGCCACAGAGTCCTGACAGAGCTCACATCTGTCAGCGCATCAGGTCCACCGTGTTTTCATGCTCCATCTGCACCAACATGGCCGCCATTAACTGTGACAGGCGAAACACGGCTACGTCTGAAAGACTAAACAATTTGGTGATCAGAGAGCAGCTGTAGAGGTGACACCAGCTGACAGGCTGCACAGAATGGCTCTGTGTGTGTGCGTGTGTGTGTGCGTGTGTGTCTCTTTGTGGCCTTATTTGATACAGTGTGTAGGATCATTTGGCAACACTGTACGTGAAGGGATGTGCATAACACTGTCATGAGATTGTCTTAAGCATGACATACCATCTTTAATGAACATGAAGGAGTCTTCAAGAATGGTTATGACTGCTGTCATGAAGTGTCATTCTGTAGATTATGACACTTTTAATGCAAAGTTTACACTTTTAATGGACTTTTAATACAAATCATATTACAACTTTGCATTAAGAGTGTTATTATTTACCATTCATTGAATTGCCCTGTTGCTAAAAAGTGCTACTTTTAACAACAGTTAAGTATTGTTTTTAAAATGAAGCCATTCTTTTCTGGACAAATGAATCAACATCAGCTAGTCTGTACAGTTCTGTAGCCAAACACTGCGAAAAACTTTTCTTATTCTTTTTATAATTATTTATTTAACAAAACAAATGGCAATGACCATTTCACATTTAAACGTTTAAGATGTCTTATATCTTAAATATTCCTTCCTAACTAATAATACACCCAGCAAAAGTGTAACAAATTGGTATAATTACTGTTAACAGCAGAACATTTGTATAAAGGTCTGAGGGAAAAAAACACAGTAAAATAAAAAAATTAAAAGCAAAAGTAAAAATACAAAATTAGGTTTATAGCAGATTAAATTCTAATATAATTGGAAAACATTTTATTCCTGGGGCTGTATCAATATTGTCCAAAGATGTACAAAATAAGAAAAACTAGTTTTTTAGTGCTTCTTCATCAGAAAGCAATTTTGTAAAACTACATTTATGAAGCTAAAATTTGACCAGCAGAATAATATTATTTATCAAATATTAAACTTTTGTATTCCTTATTGAAATTCCATATTTGATCCCGTTGTATGAAGAAAAAAAACTATTTGAAGAGACTTTGATGTAAATTACTTATGTATTTCCCTCCAAAGATTATTTACAATCTCACATAAAACACGTTTAGTTCAGGTGACCCGAGTTATTTATTACCTTTTTAATCGTTTAGTGCCCCCTGCTGGCGTGGGACCTAAAGGGAAATTGAATTTTCACAGGAAAGGTTTCTGGGCTCACGCAATAAAAATCTTCAGAAATATAATCTTATAATCTACATTTATTTTAAGTCACAATTTACAATGTGTGTTGCATCCTTACTCACGCTTGCATTTGAACTGGGATTTGTTGTTAGTAGATCAATGAAATGGAATTTTTAGCTTTCAAGTTTACGAAACATTATTCTTCATGTTTTTATTGTTTTGTTTTTGTGGGCCTTAATTAGAGTTTTTTTATTTTCATTTTCCACAGATACCACAAACTAAGCCAAGTAATAAATGTTAGAACATTCACCGAACCTTTATGTCAACAAAAATAGTCAAATGAAAAAGATCTGCCTCATTCAGCTGGATACATAACAGGATGGACTTCTGTTTAACTGGGTTTTACTGTACATAATGGGATATATTTATGACCTGATTGCGCTCAGATGACTGTTTTTGTGTGGATGAGCTACACTGAGCTGACCTCCCTTTTCCTCAACTCTCATCTAGCATTCAAACCCTAAACTGATTAGAATAAGTGGGAGAAATAATTTGCAGTTAAAGCGAGAGGTGGACATCTTTGAGGCGAGTTCCTTCCTGAAGTCAGAGACCCGTGTGTGCTTATAAGCGGAAAATAAGTCGGTGGAGCACCAGTGGAGTCAATTAAGTGGCTGCTTTCTGCATATTTGAAGGTGTTCTATATTAATGAAGCAGACTGGAGCGGGGCAGACAAACAGCCCGTTGGATTCTGTTTCTGGGCCAGAACCCCAGCGAATGCTCTCGCTCAAAATCTGCTGCAGGCTTTTCTTCAAACCCCTCAAACAGAGCCAGGGCTCTAAAAATGTCTTGTCAAGGCGCTTTATAGGACAAGCACGTCCAAATGATTTCCTGAAACATTGATATATGTATGAATCAATCCAATATAATCCTATCACATGGACAGATTTAAATTAAACTTGATTAAATCTCATTTACAACTTTCCAATTTGGTTTGAGTTCAAAATGTTTTCCAGCAACATGACCTCCAGTTGTTATAAAACATGCTACATATATCAAATATTACTTAAAAGAAATCTTATGATGATATTTAATAACCATGAAATTGGGCCTCTGTCTCTTTAAGAAGCTCCTGCTCTTTCTGAAGCGCCGTCTACAGGAAGTCATCACAACATGGCTCCTCTATTAACCCTTTAACAATGTTTTTACCAGCGCTGCACTGAGAAGAAGCTCCTATAATGAGATCAGCAGATGTTCAGTTCCACCAGGTGTTCGCTGATTGCTGCTGACTAGTCTGAAGGAGCTGAGTGGGGGAGTGATGAGGGAGGGCTGCTCTGTGAGGTGGAAGCCTGGAAGCTGCAGATTGTGGGAGGAGCTGCATCTCAAAGGCGGGGCTAAGTCCACCAAGATGTTTTTGCACGGCTGAATGGTTACCATGGAGATTAAGGGATTTCTCAAGCATGCATGAACGAACCAAAGCAACATTCCAGGTATGTGTTTGACAAGAGAATAACATTATAGCATGATGTGAAGCTCAAAAAGTTGATTTTACATGATAGGTAGTGACAGGCAGATGGAACAGATCAGCAATGAAAGCGGCTTCACAATATTTTTGGATTTGGCAGGTATATTAATTCACGTAAGTGTGTATTCCTCTGTTGGAATCCATCCCTGTTTGCCTTTTCAGCGGTTCACACAGCTGCAAAGTCACAGGAGAGTTAAGTGGAGCCGTCAGTCACACATTTAGATAACAGGTAGCACCGTTCTGTCCCAGGGACATGTAATAATGATGCCTTCATGTGAGAGCTTCAGTCATTCAGCAGCAGAATCTGAATCAGTTTTGGAGTCAAGGCTGGAAAGACTAAAACATTTCCTTTTATAAATTCTTCAAGCCTCTGAGAAGTATTCATACTTTATGAACTTTATCACAATTTGTCTCTTTATTACCACAAACTTCAGCTGCTAATAAAACCTGTGGAAAATCAACATCTCTGCTTTTAATGGTGTAGAATGATTCATCCTACTAAGCAAACCTGTTACTGTACATCAGGGGTTTGATTTATATCTTCATAATAGCGTTGAGTGAATTGTGGTGTTCCACAAGGCTCAGTTGTTGGTCCAAAGCCTTGTTAATTTATGCTATGTTCCCATGTTGAGGCATCATCAGGAGGCCAGGTTTGGTTTTTGCGCTAGCGTAGCTTTGAATAGCTGACTATCAAGCTTTTTAACTACGTTTCAGTTATCAAGCTGTGGAAGGAAACTCATTTCTTACAGCTCAACCAAGACAAAAACTACGGAGGCCCACTTCTCCCAGGAAAGAAAAAAAACCAAAGCCCAACACAAAGTCAGAATTTTGAATTTTAAAATCATTATTATTAAATGAGAATGAAAGTCAGATCTATGAGATAATTTTAATATAATAATTTCAACTCTTTAAGTCATAATTATGATATTCAGGGTTAATAAGTTTTAAAGTCATATTTATGACATACAAAGTAATTATTTATTTACTTATTTTTAATTTTTATTGTGTTCTATCCTGGAACAAACAACTCCCTCCACCCCTGACCCCCATTTTGGGGATCAGTAAGATGTTATTATTTAATCTCATCTTAATTATGGGATACTCAATCATGTCTTCTTAGAGAAACAGTGTGGCCTTCTATTTCATTATTATAACTTTGCTAGTCAAAATTATAACATAGCGTCTTTTCTCTTAAGATTTTGAAAGTTGAAATTATGACTTTTGTTCCCAGAATTGCGACTTTTGTTCTTGCAATTATGACTTTAAAACTCAAAATTATGTCTTTAAAAGTCATGTTTATTACTTTAAAACTTATACTTTGTACTGAGTTTGTGTTGGGCTTTTATGTTTTTTCTTTCACGGCAGGAACGAGTTTCTTTAGAAAAACTGAAAGGTACAAGGGAATCAGGCTAAATTTTGTTCCTGTCTTTTTCAACTGACTGAATGAAACAGGAACACAAGACAGGAACAAAATTCATGCATCAGAGCAGATCAGAACCATTTTGATTAAAGTTTTAAAGGACCAGTCGTTACATGAGCTCTGTTTGCAGAAAGCATCAAATCCTGGAAAAAGATTCAGCCTACAAAGGGAACGTTTCACTTCCAGTTGACCCCCTGACCCTTTCAAACAACCCACGATGGCTGGGATCGATGCCACAGCGTATCCACCTTCCTCTTAGACAGTCTTTAGAAGCCGGTGTGCTCACTGAACCACAGACAGCCAGAAAAGAAGTCTATGTGTGAAGGAGAAGGCTTGGCAGCTTTGACCTTTCGGTGTCTGCATGTGGCTGAGAGATAAGTCTATCAGAGACAAACTAACTCTGGGAGTTTACTGAGCATGTTGCTTTCTGGTGATGCTCTGTTCCGGCTCACAGCACAAATAAACAAGCTCACTGGGAGTTGCTGAGTAATCAGATAATGTTTTGCTCTTAGCAATGAGAACAATTTTAATGACCTCTAAAAGTTTTACTGCACAGCCAGTGAACAGAGGAGCCATATTCTACAGATCTACACTAATGAGGCAGCATCCACTAAAAACTACAGCAGCTTCTTTTACAACAACAGGACAGTTAATGACAAAAACAGCAGGATACAAAAACACTAAATATCACCAAGTCATTTTGGTTTAGTTTCTAGTGCAGATATCATAGTAAACTTGGAGTACAACAAAACTAGCTTAAATGTAGTTTCTCAGCAACATATAGGAGTTTATTTTAAGTTAATAATTCCTTAATACTGATGAAAATGTACCAGTTCCATTGCTGGAAGTGGACCATAGCGCAGTGCATTCTGGGTAACAAATGCACAAGACATAACATCAGCAGGAGAAATGGCTCATGGTCTTTAGAAATTGGACACCACTCCATTTTTGTTTGAGAGATGAAGTGGTGTTCTGTGTCTTCTTCAGAGGTTTTCATGTTGTTTCCTTCAGTGCTTCCTGGTGCAGCGCCCCCACAGGCGAGGACAGGAGCAGATTTTTCATTCGTTCGTTGCCTAATCTCACGGTTGAGACAGAGGCAGGGTTCACCCTGCTCCAAACCTCCCCTTTAAATTTATGTCACAGATTAGATATCCAAACTATGTGCAAACACGTTTCAGTTTCAGAAAGAAACACTGACAAAACTTTTGAAGCTTAGACTTTTAATCAGTTCATGATAATTTGAATGTTTATATTCCATTGCAGTCTTACTTTCCATTTCTTTAAGTGATTAATTGCAATATAATCATTGAAATTTCAGTTGGTATTGTGTATCTGTAATAAACAAATTTATGATATATTCATGTCATTCATTGTTGTAAGCTTGTAAAAAAAATAGCTTCCAGATTGATTCATGATACATTTGAGGTATAAACATAATCAGTGCAGGTTATCTTACCCTATAATTCATACATGAAATGGATGAACTATACGTGTGAGGAAACAAGGTTTCAGTGTAGAACCAGAACCAGACAGTCAGTCAGACTCTCTCTGCTAACGCCAAGATCAGGTTTATCTTCCCACTCTTCAGCTGAGACAGCTCAGCACCTTCCCAGAGTCTGATCTGATCTGTTTAGAGTAATCACTCAGGTTTCACAGGGGGGCAATAATACATTTATCACTAATGTGAAATATTCTCAATGCACATTTATCTCTGCCCAGAGTTTAACTTATGTGCACAGCTCTGAATGGCAAGAGGTGCGTTGACTGGAGATAAACAGCAGCTGCAGGGAGCTGGAATTAAAACAGCTGAGGGCATCTAGAGGCGTCAAATGGCTTTGACCTTCAATCCATCCAAAATACAGCAACATGAAGGCTGATCATTTTCCTATTTATTTAGTGTAATCCATGGGTTTTGGTTATGTTGAATGTTCAATGTTTATTCTGAGATTGTGAAACAGCATGAAGCTGCTTTCATCCTGTGAAATGATTTTCCGTGTTTAAAATGTGTCATTTCCCAGCAGAGTGGCTGAGAACTAGTATGTGTCCCCCAGTGAGGAAATCAATGCACCGCACCGTCTCCTGTAATGCATCAGCCAGGGGCCCACAGTACACTGTGGGTACCCACTCAGATCCAGAAACCAGCACGGCGCCGATCCAACTCCTTTTCCTCTAGTGAAAGAGGACGAGTTTCTTCCATCTGTCATCGTAGTTTAGAACTGATGGGAGTTTAATTTCTTCATTGGTCATTTTCCTTTAAGGATCATTTAGCAGAGAGAACAAACCGTAACAAACTGATCAATAGCCTGCAACTTTTCAGTTAATAATGTGTAGTTATTTGTTATTATTTAGGCTTGCTCTGTTTTATCTTAGTCAGCAGTGGCTAAATGTAGGTAGAGGAGTTTGACATGCCTTGAGTAGGTTCAGATATGTGCATATTTATTTGTCTTTGTTGGTTGTGGCAGCAATTTAAATCAGATGAAGATCAACCTGTGGCTTCAAGCGGACCATTGCTTAAAGGGGCAATATGTGTTTTCCAGTCACATAGTGTCATTTTATTGCACAATTAAATAATTAAGTTCAGGTGTTATAAAAATTATATCCTCTGTTAACCCTTTCACAACTTTTTAACATTAGCAACTAAATCACCATCACTATTTAGAACTAAATGTTCTAAATTATTAAAGTCACGTAAATTTGATAAACATACACACTACTAATAATCTTTAGTAGTGTATATTTCTCTTCATGAAGTGGCGCCCCAAAGGTGAAAAATGATGACTTCTACCTAATCACAATGAGGAAATAGGAGAAATAATCAGGCGCCGAGTCTAATGAAGACAGGACTGAGCTGTGTGAGCTGAACATTAAAGCTTTGCTGGTTTCACAAATAAAACAATGGCTCCCTCTACAGGACAGAAGGTCTTATAACCACACAAGCTGCATTCACTACTGTTCATTATTCACATTTCTGAGTTTTACATAATGTTTATAAAATGTCTTTCAACTTGCTGAGCAATACGTGCAACAATCTTGTCATTATTGTATTGCTCTGTAATTATGAGAAATTCATACAGCGCATTCAGAGGATCGGGCCTTCACTTTTTCCATGTTTTATTCCATTACAGTGACTTGAGTATTGTGGTCCTGCTGCCATCTGCAGAAATACATCTTGGTCAGAAACAACTAGTCAGATCCAGGCAGAGAGTCTTGGTGCTGTCAATCATGCTTCCTCACACCCTCCCCCTTTATCTCTGCTACAGTACAGCTGGTTTCCCACATCAAATTCTTCCTTTGAATACTCAAGTTAGCATGAGAAACAGTTTTCCGGGAACAGTAAGCTGTTTGATTGGCAGCACCAAGACCCTCCTCCTGGCTCTGATTGGTTGTTTCTGACTGGGAGCCCTTTATGTCTTCAGATGGCAATAGTAGCACTGAGAGGAGGTGGATCTCTTCACCGGTTGTCTCATACCATACTGTCACAACATGGTGACGTTTGACCAAATGTGTAAACATTTTTTAAAAAATGTAAAAAAAAAAATTATAAAAGATTCATACATATTGAATACTCAACAGCTCTGAAGGGACCACCGTTTCAGTTAAGGTGGATTTCAATCCACACATTCTCCCATCACAGTAGAGGCCTAGTGCAAGTAAACTTCTCCAGCGTGAACATCCCATAAAGCAGCACTGAGTATTAACACAGGTCAACTAAACCGGTAACGCACTGAACAGGGCAGCCAGAGTCAGGTTTTCATTTTTTATTAGAAAAGACTGCAACAGTTACTGTGACCCTTCAGTTTCTCAGCAGGACCACGTCTATCATCCAGCATGGCCTGGCTCAGAGAGGCAGCATCGCCTCTGGCTGGGAACAGACACAGCTGGATCCATGTTTCCTCATCCTCAGAGTGGGAGGTCTGACTATACTGTCTGCTTCCAGCATCCAGTCACCTTGCTGCGGTTTATAGCGTTATCTATACAGGCTTCTCATCTACTCACAGCCAGTGAGAGAGGAGATCCTCACACAG
Source organism: Girardinus metallicus (assembly GCA_903067095.1). NCBI lineage: Eukaryota > Metazoa > Chordata > Actinopteri > Cyprinodontiformes > Poeciliidae > Girardinus > Girardinus metallicus. Next base: position 202 of record CAEGAE010013616.1, on the reverse strand, counting down.
ACCGTCCCATTATCCAGAAGAGCCGACTGATCACTGATAGGTGAGAACATTCAAAGAGCAAAAAATGAACTGAAGGTTTGATACTGTCAGCTGTACTGAGGACAGGTGGGAGCAACACCCGAGTTCAGCACATGATTCTCTGATGACCAGCAGATGCTAAACGCTGGGTGGAGTTAGGCCTGTGATCAGAGAGGAGGCTGAA
>CAEGAE010013615.1:0-52548 GCA_903067095.1 Girardinus metallicus | reverse complement strand
TGAATGGATGGGTGTGTGGATGGATGGGTGTATGGATGGATGGATAGGTGGGTGGGTGGATGGATGGATGGATGGTTGATGGATGGATGGATGGATGGATGGATGGATGGGTGTGTGGATGGATGGATGGGTGGATGGATGGATGGGTGGGTGGGTGGATGGATGGGTGGATTGATGGATGGATGGATGGATGAATGGGTGGATGATGGATGGGTGCGTGGATGGATGGATGAATGGATGGGTGGATGGATGGATGGGTGGATGGGTGGATGGATGGATGGATGGGTGCGTGGATGGATGGATGAATGGATGGGTGTGTGGATGGATGGGTGCGTGGATGGATGGATGGATGGATGGATGGATGGATGGATGGATGGATGGATGGGTGCGTGGATGGGTGCGTGGATGGATGGGTGCGTGAATGGATGGGTGCGTGGATGGATGGATGGGTGGGTGGGTGGATGGATGGATGGATGGATGGATGAATGGGTGGATGGATGGATGGGTGCGTGGATGGATGGATGAATGGATGGATGGATGGATGGATGGGTGGACAAATAGACAAGTGGACAAATGGACAAAAAGCTGATGTTTTTGAACTAAAACCAGTTGTGACCTCATCAGTCTTCGTCTCTTTCTGTGGATCTAATATTTGCGTTTGTTGTGATTCTGACTGTTTTCCTATTAATTGCCTACATTTATTATTAAGCTGAACCTTGACCTTCTCCTCAGAGCTGAGCTCATGTTTAATATTCTGTGGTCCGGATGTTTGGGGGTAAAAATAATTTTAGCCACCTTAGAATTTGTATATTTTCACATTTTCAAGCCGGAGTTTGTATTTGCGGTGTGAAAGCTGCCTGAAGTCAAATAAAAGCTGTTTTTTTTTAATTAAGTATAAACCCTCAGGGAGCAGATTTTATTACCTGGACACACCATTGTTCTGTGTCTCACCACAGGAACATTTCCTTCTCAGAACGTGTAGCTGCTTGTGTTTCTCAGAATTAGCGGCGCTACAATGAGAGGAACAGCCTCCAGTTTCAGGGTTCCTTCCTGCTCAACCAGCAGCCAGCTTCGGAGATGCACTCTGATAAAGTCTCCATAACATCCACACTGTTGTGGAGATGGCATTACTTCAGTTCATTACGGTTTGCAAACATTACCTTCAGCATTTCAATCGTGATTAGGCATGAACTTTGACTGGGCCATTGCAACAGGTTGATTATTGCCCGTTTTTCCATCCACTGGACATTGTTGTTCCAGAAGACATGCGGGTCATCCAGATGTATCTCTGCAAGCTTAAAGACGTTCTGCCAAGTTTCTTTTTCAACTCCAGCAAGAATCACTTGCTTAGTCATCGACTCATTGTCTTATTATGAACTTTGACATCTAAATACTTCAACATTGAGCTGATCCTGTCTTTCTTATGGAAAAAGTCCATAAAAAGTAGTTTTTTTTGTTGCCAAAACAAATCGGAGAGCAGCTGGAAATCCTAATAATTATCATCATCTGGCTCAGTTTCTATGAACCAAAGGCTTTAACGCCATGCTGTTAAACTCAGTTACCTCCTTTTTTAAATTTTTTTAAATGCGTTAATTTTATTTTCATTCTTAGTCATTCTCTTATTTAATTGGTTATTTATTTTATAGATCAATTTCTGTTTTTGTTAGCCTAATTTGTTTGTTTTATATGCACTAATTCATGAATAAATTAAAATATAAAAAATACGTGCACTAATTTGTGAATAAATTAAAATGTAAAAATAGAAAAACAGACAGAACTACTAAATACCTGATGGAAAAAAACTATCACTAGTTTCTTTCTCCAGAAGTTGCTGACCTTTTTGTGTCATTTTTATAAATGGTATTTATTTTATATTAGACAAAAAAAAAAAAAACTAAGAAAACCATACAGAGCTACTATGTAACTGAAGTAAAAAAAAAAGGTAGAAAAACATACAAAATTCTCAAATAAAATTGAGAAAAAAAAACTATATATTTCTTTCTCCAGAAGTTGGTTGTGACCTTTTTGTGTAATTTTTTTAAAATGGTATTTATTTTGTAATAAAAAAAAAAAAAAAAAACATACATAACTACTAACTAGCAGACAAATAAAACACAGAAGTATAACATAGCTGATGGAAAAAAAAGCAAAATTAAACATATAAAACTACTATAAATAAAATCAACAAAAATTTACAATTAATTATTTTCTGTAGAAGTTTCTGATTGATTGTGAGTGTTTTGTGTAGCTTTTATTTATTGTTCAATAGAAAAAAAACATGCACAAAAGAAACAAAAAGAAATATATAGAACTACTAAATAACTGACTATATATATATATATATACATATATATATATATGTGTATATATATATATATATTTATTTCTTTTTTTTTTTTTTCTTTTTTTTTTTATATTTCCGTAAGTTGCAGTTTGTGAGATTTTTTTGTGTAGTTGGCTTGGTGTGTTTTATAAATGGTATTTATTTTGCATTAGAAAAAATAAAAAAAACTCACCGTCACCTTCCTTCCCTGCTGTTCCTGAGCGACTTCATCCCCTTCCTCCTCTTCACCATTAAGATACAGAACGTTCTGGACGCCATCTTGACTGGGTTGGCCCTCCAGCTGACCCAAGTCTTCCATGTCAACTGAACACAAAATGAAGGGAGAGTTAAACAACCAAGAGCCAACAAAAACAGAGATTAAGTAAGAAAAAAAAACTGCAAAGAAAATTAAAGATATTGACTAATCTCACAACTCTGAAGGCTTCAAAGTAGCTAATATTGCCTTTGTGAGGATGTTTTACACCCCAAAGCAAACGCCAGCAGACAGATTCAGAGTAATTTCTGGCACCTGAACCGTCTCCGTCCAGGCTGTAATCACGTGGGAACATGATGCCGCACCCCATGATGTCCCCTTTGAAGCAGCGGGGCCCGAAAGCGTCTCCAACTCCGATGCCGTAGAAGATCTTCCCATCATCTGTCAGAGACACGCAGCGGATTAATTTAGGATCACCTGATCACACTTTCAATTCGGGTCATTTCCGCCCCATTACCTTTCCACATTTTGTCAAAACTCCACCACAAAAATCTATGCATTTTATCTGGACTACACACGACTTGACAATAACAGTCAACACATCAACCTTCCACTGACAAGCAATGATCAAACATAGGTTATGGTATTGCATTTTAGGCAATAACGTTTTTATTTTCTTATCTTAAAAAATGAATTGAGATATTTCTTTATTTGCATCTTTTACTGTATTCCTAATAGTGTGTAAAAAGGTGATTAAATGAAAAATCTTTAGAATGTGCCAATTTTTTAACAGATTAATTGATTAATCATCAGAATAATTGATTGCAAAAACAAGTGTTAGTTGCAGCTCTACGCCTAAATCTCACTTTGCCAACTTTCTGGTTATAGCAAAATGTGCATGAAAAGGTTTAAGTGGTTTAAATGAAAAATCTGAAGAGTTTAATCAATTTAATTTTTAAAAACTGATTAATCGTTTAATCATCAGAACAACTGATTACAAAAACACGCTCTGCCAACTTTTTTGGTTGTTGCAAAATGTGAAAATGTTCTTGAAGAATAAATACTTTTGCAGGACAAAGTAAATCTCAAAAACCGCAGAAATGTTTGCATGACACAAAAAGAAAAACACCTTGAGAAGGAAGGTACTGTGCGTATTTCATCTTTTACTCTTTCACAATCGTGTTCAGATCTTTGCAGTTTTTCACGTCAGGTTCAACAGAGTGGGAACCCGACATCCAGAACATCCCGACATTCCACTCAGGCGATGATGAGCAAAAGCCAGAAGAAGCAGGGCTTGTTAAAACAGTCAAGTACAACCAAAATAAAAAGACATCGACAGCATCCAAAGAAAATCATCAAAACAACACATCCTACAGTTGTTAGAGACAACAAAGGAGCAAAAAGGAAGAAGGAAAACATTGCAGAGATAGCCTGCAGACAAGTGCTCCTCAAGCAGAGCGGGATGGCTGCTGCTTGTAAATATTTATGGAGTTGTCATGGGATCCATCCCCAGCTCAGGATACTGTTTAAACAGCCTCTATCGGAGCACCAGGAGCCAGACAGACACTGTATCATTACAGCTCCCATGCGGGCCCTTGTAACAACAAAGCGCACAAGGCAAACAGAGGGGGCACAGCCCAGCAGGGCTAAAAATACGAGGCCCTTTTGGAGCGCGACAAGGACTGAAACTGGAAGTGAGGATGCAGAGATCCAGGTTTGGGCCTGGATGGTGGGAAGTAATGGGGCAGCAAAGGTAGGACGAGCAGGCAGACGTGATCGGATGTCACAGAAGAAGAAATAATTGCCTCTTAAACTAGATGAATCAGAAAAGAACGATTAGAAGAGATGTGTTCTGGGATCAGACCACCCAGAACAGAGGTTTTAATCAGTATTTTAAATGTTTTTTTCATTTTATTGATGCCCTACTTTGTGTCTATTGTGTTCCTTATACTAACACTCATGTTTAGAAGGGTTGTTTCTATCTCTGTTGATCCCATTTTGATTGTTTTGGATCCATTTTTATTTCTCAGGTTCCGGGGATTCTGTGTTCAGATGCGTCTCCTGGTCAAAAACTCTGTTTTTCTTTCTCATAGAAAGTTTTTCAACTCTAATCCAGTCGGAGCAGATGGCTGGTCAAACCGAGCCTGGTGCTGGTTCTGCTGGAGTTTGGCTGGTTAAAAGGGAGTGGTTCTTCTCCGCAGTTCCCAAAAGCATCCAAAGCCATTCGCTGGGCTTCCTTAGATGCTTTACTATTCATCGGCTGAATTTAACTATACGGTACTGGATATTAATCTACCAATATCACTGGAATATAAAGGAAAGATTCAGGGTGAATTCACACCAGCCCCGTTTAGTCCGCTTCAATCGAACTCTAGAAGGTCTGGTTTGTTTGGAGAAGTGTTAATGTGCAATCGATTCAAAAAAGCGAACTGTGGTCCGCCTAAAAACCTCGGTCTCACTTTGGTTGAGGTGAACTCTGGTGCGATTTGAACGCCTATGTCAATGCCAAGTGGACCAGAGACCACTTCAAAAGCAAGAAGTGGACTATAGTGTAGGGGATTCTGGGTAAATATAACCAAAACAAACATGCTAGCTTAGTGCTAGCGGAAGATACTGCTTGTTGTCTTTTACCAAAGACAAAAGAGAAATCCTACAACCTCTAAAATCTGACCCCCATCGATTTTTATGTGAAGAAGGAAGTGTCAGTGTCTTCTTCAGGGTTTTCATGTCATTTCCTTCAGTGGTTCTTAGTGCAGTGACACCACAGGAGGGAAGAGGAACAGGTTTTTCAATTAGTTTGGCTTGTTTAACACAGTGCAGCGTGAAAGGGAACCGCAGCAGCATGTCCCTATTGAACGAAGTCTATGTGGCTAACAGCCTCAGAATTGACTGGAACAGCACTAAGAACACCCATCGGCTCAAAGATGGCAGCATTATGATAAGCCAAATGCTGCAGAATTAATCAAGCTTACATGAAAATATCACAGTTTGCACAGAAACAAAAAGATAGCAACACACCGCACAAGTTGATTTGGGGTTTAGTTACTCTTCAAAACTTAAGTCTTTGGTTTATGAGCAACTCAATTCCAAGGAGCAATCTTAAGAGCCACGTTCCTCTGTGCTGTTTTCCTAACTTTGTAGTTAATCAGTGAGTCTTACGGACTGAAGAGAAACCCTGATTTGTATTAATTGTGGGTTGTTAAAAAGACAATAAAAGGGTCCAGGACGTGATCAACTGGTTACCAAATCAAAACTGCAGACATTATATGGACAGCATGTCGTTTCCACTGAGGTGAAGAAGTTTTTATGACATCAACCTTGATGAAGGATGAGAATCAATTTAGATAACGTGCCCCCTTTAATTGTTATAAAACTATGTTATTCAAACCCCTAACGCCCTGCTAGGTAAGAAGGCATCATTCTTCTTAGATAATGTGTTGCTATTGGACAGCTGTTTTTAGAAATGTAGATCAGATTAGAGCACGTCACTGATGGAGAGCACTCAGGTTAGACAGAGCACTTTATCTGCGGCTGCATGGGGGCGATGGTGGTCGGGCCAAACCTTCAGCTGCGGGTGTTGAGTCACAGCACGAGTGAGTCAAAGATGAGAGGTTTTCAAAAGGTTAAACGGCCCCATGACCTGCTAACCTGCACCAGGCAGAGCTGGGCAGAGTACCAAAAGATTTTACTCAAGTAAAAGAATCATTACTTCAACATACTTGCACTCAAGAAATTAATCAAGTTGGAGTAACAATGTTTTTGGCAGAAGGCTTACTCAAGTACAGATCAAATTATCAATCATTTAATATTTAAAAATTGCAGCATCAGATTGACCAAAATATAAATTTAAGTGTAAATGTTGGGATTTTAAGGACCAAAATGACAATAATTCATATAAGGAACAAAAAATAACAAAATCAGGGAAAAGAAAATGGATTTGGGCCACATTTTAACGCTGTGTGGATGTCATAATAGCATCACATTGAGTCCAAGTAAGCTCACAGTCTGCTAGATTTGGACAGCGTTGGTAAAATCAAGAGTCCTTTCAACTTAAAGATTTATTGCTGTCAATATAAACCCCAGCATCTGCTATGAATTAAAGCAGATGTTTTACAAAACATTTTTAGTTTAGTTTCTAGTGCAAACATCTTAGTACTCTTGAAATAACACAAAACCATCTTAAAAGCAACTTTTAAGCAAGAAATAGTAGCTTGTTTAGGTCAATAATTCTTTAATATTGATGAAAAAGTTTTAGCTATAAAATGTCTGGTGCCATTGGGAGACTATTTCACTTATAACTTGTAATTTTTCATCAATATTAAGGAATTATTGCCTTAAAACAAGGGCTAGGGTTCTTACTGAAAAGTTACTTGCAAGTTAATTTTGCCTTATTTCAAGTGTACTGATATTGTGCACCACAAACTAGGCGAAATATACTTTTGTTTTTGCAGCAAATGGTTGAGATTAAACGTACACACCACAAATTATTATTTGCTTAAATAGATATACGCGCTAAAATCATTCTCCCTGCATACTCTTAGACAAAGTTTTAATAAGATTTTGTCTTTTTGCAAGTATATTTAAGTGAGCTATAATTTGTGTTTAAATCAATCAAAAGTTTCACCGGCTGATTATTTCACTTATAAAATTAGAAAAATGTAACAAGTCAGAAAATAATCTTAAAACAAGCTCTTATATTTGACTGAAAAGTTATTTATAAGTTAGTTTTGTCTGTACTAAGTTATTTGTATTAGACTCTAAACCAGATATACTTGGTAAGATTTTGTGAGTGAAATGCAAACACATGAGTTTTTTAGCAACAGCAGTCAGAAAATAAGGGAATTAAAGTTTTAATAATCTCTTATTGAAGCATGCTGTGGTGAAAGGGCGCACTGCGGTGTGTATAAAGCTGTTTTTGCATTAGGTATTTGTCACCCCCCCTGAGGTTGCTGGGCTGTAAGCAGAGAGGAGAGGAAGGAGCCGCCGGACCGGAGCTCTCACCGTATCCCGAGCATGGGAAGACAAACCTCTTACACACGGCATGGAAAACCACACGGATCATTTTCAGTCACTAACAAATAAGATTAATGGCGGCTCTGCAGGGGCGTGCGCATATCTGTGGCGTCCAGCACGCAGCGGCCAAGCCAGACGGACCGCAGTGCAGCAGCTCTGGCACTGGCACGGTGAGCCTCTAAATGACTGGTCCTGTCTGTCACTCGGCACGAAGGCATCATCCGCAGACTCCGGCAGGACGTCCAGCATCAACTGTTATTACTACTAATGCATCCGGAACCATAACTGCAATCTGCAGTGGGATACGGCGGATTTAAGACCATAAACTTGAACTAAAAACATGCCGGGAATGCGCAGAGTGGACGGGAAAACGTTCCTTGATTGCTGATCCGGACAACAGATGCGACCTCCAAAAATAACGTGGCAAAAACCAGCAAACAGAAAGTGTCTTTTATGACATTTTTAGAGTAGAAGCAGCAAAAATTTACAACAAGAAAGATCAACAGAGATAAAGTCCAGGTGTCTCCTAAAAGCTCTGGACAGATAAGGACAAACATGATGTGGCAATGCATTGTGAGCTGAGTTGGGCAGTAACTGGTTACATTTACTCAATTACATTTATTTGAGGAGGTTTTTTTGTTTTTTAAAGTAATTTGCACCATGTAAAGTAATTTTATCATGAAATATTGCTACTCTTACTTGCATAACATTTCTGTATTCTCTACCCACTGAGTGAAAAACAAACATGTTTTAACCAAAAGTTCACCAGACACAGACACACACCTGCAGTTTCATAAGTATTTTGTTATTTAAGAAACTAATTTGGAAAAAAATAATTTTACCTGATTTTATTATTTTTTGCTACTTGTATGAATTATTGTCATTTTCATCCTTAAAATAAAAAATTTCCACTTAAAATTTGAGTAAACTTTTTACTTAAATACTTTTTTAATTGTCTTGGATCAATACTTTTTACTTTTACTTGAGCACAAATATGTTGAAGTAGTATTTCTCTTACTTGAGTATAATTTTTGGGTTTTCTACCCACCTCTGTTTGTGAGGCAAAGGGTACGAAGAGTATCTTGTACAGAATAATAACAACCACCTATTAGGTGCTTCCATATCTGGGCAGCTAATCTCTCAGCTCAGATAGTGAAGGGTGCTGAAGCCTGGGATGGGAAGCTGTGGATGTTTTATTCAGATCCCTACAGAGATAATCTTCAAAGATCTGCAGGAAACAAGAACAAACTCTGACAATACAGATGACTCACGACGGGTTTTATTTACTCCAAGCTTTCGCAGATATGATTACCATCTCAATCTGACAATATCTTTTCTTTTTTCTCTCCAGCTGTTTGTGTTAGAAACCTCAACATTCCTGTGAAGTTGTTCATTGATAGGTTTCCATCTAAAGCATTTGTGTGCTAACTTTTTGGCTACGTTCACACTTTTAGGCTTTAAAGCTCAATTCCAATTTTTTGGTGAAATAATTTTTATTTTTTTTTGCGTGGTCGATCACACTTCAAAATATATGCGACTTGTATGTGATCTCCTGTGTGAACTGCAAACGAGCTAAAAGTGTCTCGCATGCGCAGTAGAGGGCGCAATAAAGTCACACTTAGAGGGCGTGCTCAGAGTAAAGAAAAGAAGAAGAAGTGCTCACGATTGCAGAAGTAAATGTGGATGCTAATGGAGGAGCGTAGCTTGTTGTCCGACCAGAACCAGCACATTAACAACTTAGTCCTCATTATGGTCCGCCACGGCTGTTTTTCTTCCAGCTTGCGCGTATCAAGGGGCAGAATGTCAAGTTTCAATGACGTTGAGATAGGATGAATGCAACCCGGACGTTCTTTTCATATTTGAAAAGATCAGACATGTATTAGATATGGACCACATATCCAAGTAGCCTGGGTAGCCTTCGAAAAAACCCGATCTGTGTTGTTCAGGCTGTCATGAAAGGTCAGATACGGGTCGCATTAAGGGGGAAAAAAAAGAAATCAGATTTGGGTCACTTCAGGCTGCAGTGTGAACGTAGCTTCTGTTATGTGGGCCAAAATTGTTGCCTCAAAAGTACTCTTGGCTCAAAAAAAATATTTTAAAAAGTAAAATCACCAAAAATGTTTTTATATATATATTATTTTACCTACTCAACAATAAACTAAGCATGGGCTGTTTTAATTATTTTTTTTTGTAGGAATAAGATAATAGATTAAAAAATTCTAATTGTTTTGGAATACCTTCTTAAAATAATTATCTAAGCCATTTTTGATAAAAACAAGGTCAGTGTTAATTGAAAACACTTGCTGTATTTTGCCAACTTTTAGTCCAGCTACTAAAAACAGATTTGAGTGGACTTGGTGTCAATGAGTCGATCCGATTCTATTTCCCATCAATGTAAAAGTAAACCAGAAAGCTTGGAAAAGATTATCACTTTGTGTTTTGTTAGTAACTTGCGATTTAAAAGTCGTAGTTTTGTCCTAATTTATTCTTTAATTGTGGTCGGGTGGCCGCAAAAAATCTAACAGCATCCTCAGATGTTTAAAGGAAGTCTGATTCATTCATTTCTCTTAATCCTGAATAAAATGGAAATTCCTCAAGCTGGAAAGAAATCATGGGAAAGTCTCACCTGCATGATAGGCGACGGACCCTCGGCTCCACCCAGGGTGTCTGTTCTTGGGATAATCCTGAATGAAAAACGAAAGAAATGTTGACTATAGGATTCTGTACCTTCAGAAGCGATAAGAGCGCCAGTCATTTGGCTCCTTCATCACTTCAGATCATCCTTGTATCAATACATCTGATGCCTGCTTTTTCTGTAGTCTACTGATAGTCTGGCAGAACATGGGATTATGGGTCTGGAACTATTAATCAGGCCTGATGGACTCTGAACAGTCAGAGCCACATAAAGACAGTTATAAAGTCAGCCTTCTGTCACCTGAAGATCATTTCCAGGATTAAAGGACTAATGTCCCCAAGGTTGTATCAACTTTCCAACCAAACGTGGAGGAGCAGCTTTTAGTTTTTAAGCTCCGCTGATCTGGATTAACTCCCACAAAAACTGAAAAACAGCTGAAACATTGACTTCCTTTAAAACAAGACTAAAAACCTACCTGTTTAGAGTAGAATTTGATTCATAACAACTGAAACATTGATGGATACATTTGATATACATTTCCTAGGTGATTTGGATGACAACATTTTACAAAATATAATATTTATTGCTTGTTTCATAAATTATGATTGCATGATGTTTTTATGATGTGAAGCACTTTTAACTGCCTGGATGCTGAAATATGAACTACAAATAAACTTGACTTGACTTAACTTATGTAATTCAGCTGTTAAATATCTGAAATTTGTAGGACTCTGCTCCTCGAGGACTCATGTTGGACACCATCTGCACACTGATTTCGGTGTATAACTAAGTACTCCGACTCTCAAGATCGCCTCTCTCTGTTTCCATCATCAAATATATGCAGGATAAGTGCTTCTTCTGTACCAAGAGAAACAATCATCGGCCCACTTGCGGATAAGATCAAGGGATGACTCAGAGGTAATTACCAGCGATTTTTATCTGTTTTCTAGGCTGCACCTCTATTATTGTAAAAACACACCACTGAACAAGAGGAAAGATTAACGGGGCAATGACTTCATGATCTTTCATCTTCCATTTGGCCCTCTTTTCTAAATGATTACTTACTTCTTTCCATTCTGTCCTCACTGTTGAGTAAACTCTACTGCACTTATTTTATTATTAACAGGAACAGGAGGCCTACAAAAGACCTTTCATTTCTGTATTATGATAAGTCAGACACAGAGGATGGCCAAAGGGAAAGAAAATAATTAACCAAACATCCAGAAAAGTTGGAGAAGTTAGACTAATTTCTCAAAAGCAAAGAGGGCAGGTGAAATTATTATTATTAGCATTTGTGTTGGGATGGAAAATCAACAAAAGAGTGACTAAATAACTACAATTAAGACCGAAAACATTTCAAGGGAACATCAGAGATCTTATCTGACAACGCAGCAGGGAATCTGTTAAGAAATGGAAATGCAAAGAGAGAAAAAAAAAAAAACAAAGACAGAGGACAGAGTAAGACATCAGTAGACAAAGACAAGAAGACACAGGAATGCAGCTGCAACCCTGAAACCTCTTCATCCACCACGTCTGCTGCTTCTAAGCCACAAGCCCCACGATTCCTCCGGCTCGCTGACATGTGGGCTGCATCTCCATGTGGAGAAGAGCAATGTCTCAAGAGTTTGCAAACTGATTGACACACCAATATAATGTGTAATTTGGAGAAACGGTTCAAGAAAAACTATTAAAAAAAAAAAAATTGAAAATCCGATAATGATTCTGTTCAGACCATAGAACTCTAACCAGCTATTAAATGTCTGTTTTCATCTCCATCATTGTAGTAACTGTTGTGAACATCACTTTTACTGTCTTAGTGTGCTTTAAGCATTAAATAAGAAATCTCCATAGGTGCAAAACAACCAAACAACCCAACCAGAAGTTTAAATACACGAAATAAAAAGACACATTCACCTTATTTTCCTCAAAGCCTGAAGTTTAATCAGACCAAAATTTTCTTATTTTAGGTCACTTACAATCACCAAAATTATTTCCATTTGCCAACAGCCATAAAAATGAGAGAACAATGTTACAGATTTAGAAGTTTACATATGCCTCCTCAGCAAAACATGAATTGGATCAAATGTTTTGGGTTTCCTTCAACAACTTTCTCACAATAGTTTGCTGGAGTTCTGGACTACTCCTCCTGACAGAACTGGTGGAGCTGGGTCAGGATTTTAGGCCGCCTCACTTACACAAACCTTTTCCGATTTTCCCACAAGCCTTTGTGATGACCACATCAGAACATTGACTTTATGGTCCTTAAGCCACTTTTTAACCACTTTGGCTCGAAGCTGAGGGCTGTTGTCCATTTTGAAGACCAATCTTCCTTTAGATGTTGCTTCAATATTTACACATAATGTTCTTCCTTCAGGGTGCCATCTATTTTATGAAGTGCACCAGTTCCTCCTTCAGCAAAACAGCCTCACAATAAGATGCTGCCACCTCCAGTTAGGATGATAGAAGCATCCTCGTTTTTCCTCCAAATGTAACAATGATCATTATGTCCAAACAGTTCCACTTTAGTTTCATCAAAGTAAAGGCAATGTCTCCAGAAATGAAGTTTCTTTGCCCCTGTGTGCATTTGGAAACCGCAACCTGGCCTTTCGGGCCATGTGGGTACAGGACACGTCTCACTGTGGATAAATACACTGTCCCACCGGCTTCGGCTTTTGTTCTGGGGATGATTTGTCCAACACCAGTCTGACATTTGTTTGCTAGCAGGAATGCAAAAGAATGGCAGTCCTGGGTGGCATCCACAGCTTGGTGGAGCAGGACCTCCAATATCAGGTCATCCCATCTAAGTGGAATCTGAGCTTTCCACACTGTGGAAGAGTAAACAGGTCGAGGGGAAAAACCTGTGACAGTGAAGGTACGGGCTAAGAGGAAAACCATGTGGAAGGAGATACAAATCATCAACTGCAGCTATCACACTGACATATCACAGAGGGGTCTAAAAATAAAGCTTAAGCCAGGTATTACCACAGACGTGAGAGTATGTTGTGTGTGTGCTGAAGGAACACTATATGGGAGGGTGAAGCAGTGGGTTCTGTTTGTACGTGCCAAACTTATAGGGGTTGGGCAGGGACCATGTGGAGAACTAATGCAGGTCTGTTTGTTTAGCCTCATGTCATCAGGCTAAAACCTCCAGGCCCACACAGCATAACAATGACTCTCTGATCTGTAAGCATCTGTGTTGGCGTTTCCCTAAAGTTTTATGGAAGCAGGGCGGAAAAAGAAAAACAGACAACTTACTTAATTTGCTCTGCTGCTGACAGGATTGCAGATAAGGATCGTAGGGAAGATTAGGCCGTGTAATTTTATCCAAACTATTGCTCAAACACAACATCATGTCCAAACACTGAGTACTCTCCAGTTGCAAGCATGAAAGCAAACTTCATGCTAAGGATACTACCATTGTTTCTCGTTGTTGTAATGCTTTGAAAAAAGTTGGCTCAATGTTGAGGATTGAGAAGTTACTGCGATAAATGCCAATATTGTTGTTTTTAGACAATTTTAAAGTAATATAATGGCAATAATGGCATAATAATGCAATAACATATTCTCAAAGATCAATAAACTTCTAATTCTACTGAACATTTAACTGGAACTGAAAGACATTTCAAAGACATTATCCAAAATAAATAAACCTAACACCAAATAAAATAAACTATGAAGTCCCTGTAAACAAAACTGCCCATCAAACGCAGGTTAGTAGAGACCAAAGCACCAGACTGAAGACTTTCATCATCCAGTTTTTGGTAGAAAGAGAGAGAAAAGAGAAATCGATAAATCATGACAATGGAAATTATTGAGCTTGTTCTAATTTATTGTGCAATTCATTGATTAATTGTTTATTGTGACATGCCTACTGCTTAACACTGTATTTTAGTACCAACTTTGGTGCAACCAACGTCATCATAGTACCATGTCTTCGCTGGCGCAGAGGAAAGAAACACTCAGGGTGTTTTCGCACCTAATATTCCAGTAGACCCAGTTCGACTGGAGACCAAAATTCCAACATTTGTTACATTTTCAGCTGCTGCGGTTCTGTTTCACACTGCTCTGTGTTAAACCAACCAACTCTTTGAGCAGTCTGTTCCATCACTCGTCTGTGGTACCAAGAACTACTAACGTCAACAGTTTTCCAGTCAATCAGTGCCCAAAAAAAAACAAAATGGCGCTCCTGGATTGTAGTATAGTTTTTTGGTCTATAGTTTTTAAATGTCTTAGTACACTTGTAATAAGACAAAAGTAACTTTTTAACAAAATATAGGAGCTTGTTTTAAGTCAATAATTCCTTAATATTGATGAAAAAGTACTTGTTCCACTGGCAGATTATTTCACTTGTAACAATGGAAAAATATATTGTTAAAAGTGAAATGATCTGCCAGTGGAACAAGTACTTTTTCATCAATATTAAGGAATTACTGTGTTAAAACAAGCTCCAATATGTTGCTGAAAAGTAACTTTTAAGTTAGTACACTTGAAATAAGAGAAAACTAAGATATTTGCACTAGAAACTAGACTAAAATACTTGTAAGATTTTGTGTTTTTGCAGTGTTGCAAGTGCCAACTAAACGCTACTAAATTCTGAGGAAGTGTATGTAAACTTCTGGTTTCAAGTGAACAAGTGCGACCTCAGTGCCAAGTCTGCAGCCTCATTTGAAACGCTTAACGTGCCGTAAACAAAACCCATTTCCACATGGCACTTCATCTTCCTGTTCTGCCTCATGTGCAGCCTCGCTCTTACACAGGTGTCAAAGAGGTATTTATTTATAGCGAAGAGCGGGACCTTCCTGCTGCTTCTCAACGAGATCTGGATGAAATCTGAACTTCTGCGTGAGCAAACGCCGAGCTGTGGATGTGAGGGCTCAGGGTATTCACACTGCCAAATCATAGAAAGCATCAGGATGTAGTTTATTGCAACTGGAGATATGGAAATAAAATGGAGGAGGGTGTTTTTTTTGAATGGTAGGTCATTGAATTATTTCCAATTCCTCCTTACCGTACCAAACCCATTTGAGCTGTCAGTTGAGTCCATGAGTAATTAGGCTTTAGGGCGGAGGACTGGGATAGGCATTGTTTGACTTAATGAGTGAAACTGGCTTCAGGTTAGCAGGTATTTGTCATTTTGACAAGATAATGGTGTGAGGGGTGGGGGAAAGTCTGGATCATTTGGAGCTTGCTCTGACTCCTGCGTGAATGTGTGATACAAATTTATCTGTCAACTTTTGTTGCAATATTTCCAAAGGCTGAGCTGGCCACGTCTATTCAGAAACTTAAGCAGCAAAAAAAACAAAAAAAAGGAATAAAAAAAAAAGCCTTAAGTCAACATGTCCAGCAGAAACAACGGCAGGGAGTTCCTGGTTAAATGGAAAGTGATTTGTGTTAATATTCCAGCCTGTATTGTTTGCATGCTGTGTGAAACGGATTACATGGAAAACCTGGAAACTGTTTTGCGACTTTCACGCCACTTTTCCTTGATGGCTTTATAATAGGACCCAGATGCAGCAGGAAAAGGACCATGAGTATTAATAAAGTAAAATAGTGCTGAGCTCTAAGCTCGAAGGAATGGCTGCAGGTAACCTAAAGTAAACATTAAAATACAAGGAGTGAATGTGTGTGCTTAGCTTTCAAAGAACAAAGAAGTTATTTGTGAACATGACAAAAAGCGACATTTCTGTAATTAAATGGGTAACTTCGTAGAAATTACGCGGCTTTGACTTTGAATCAAACACAAAGACGTCTGGTCTGACTTCTAAGAAAGAGTGAACTGTTCCTTTAATTCAAGTGGCTGCTTATTCACGTCACTGTTTGCTATTGGCACAGTTTGTTTTTCTGAGTTATCAGCTTCTAATCATTCTTCACTTTAAGAGTAAGTACTTTCAGTCGAGATTTATAGAGACTCAGATCTCGAGATATTTCTGCCTTTTTTTTTTTTTTACAACATTCTGGATATTTTAATAAGAAGCCCTTATCTAGTTTAATTTAATTATCTATAAGATAAAAAGTTTGCTTCTGGTGTGGTGGTAAAGAGCTACTTCACTGCATGCACATTGATATGCTTGTTTGTTTGTTTTGTTTAATCAAAACCACCAAGACAACTACAGTCACTACCCAAAAGCATGATGCTGCCACCACCATACTTCACTGCACAGATGGCATTGACCTGGTGATGAGCTGTGTCCGGTTTCATCCAAACATGACAGTCACACCGAAGAGTTCAATTTCTGTCTCATCAGACCTCAAGTGTTGTCATTGTTGCACAGAAAACAGAAAATCTTATCAAGTATTTTTGTTTACTTTTTAGAACACCTGAAATAAGACAAAACTAAATTACAAGTAACTTTCCAGCTTGTTTTAAGTCAAAAATTCCTTAATATTGATTGAAAGTACCAGTTCCTTCAGTAAATTGTTTCACTTAAAACAAGATATTTTTCCTGTGCTATAAGTAAAATAATCTAGTATTTTTGTTAAAACAGCATTAAGAAATTATTTACTTAAAGCAATATCTATTGCTGAAAAGTTACTTTTAAATTAGTTTTGTCTTACTTCAAGTATACACAGATATTTGCACAAAAAACTTGGTAAAATTTTGTGTTTTTGCAGTGAAGACCAACAAAACCTTCAACCAAATAAGTAAGGAAATTGTGCAGCTTTCTTTTTATTAAGGTAAACATCTTCAATCCTATATCCCACCTACAATAATTTGTCCTTTTCTGTTTGTTTATTAGAATATTTGAAATTATTTTGCAATTATTTTGTAAAAAGAAAATAAGGAATAAGGAATAAGGCTTTCTGACTGTTTTCCATGTGCTGATTTTGGCCCGCGGTGCAAAAGGTTTTATGATCAACATCTTGTCTCCATCATATCAGCTTTTTATTTATGTGAAAGAAGAGGATTGTTTTCCATTTCGCAGAAATGGAAAGCAAAAATTTCCTACAACGTAGTCTGAGGAAGACTTTATAGTGTTGGAAGAAGAAGTCTACATAACTAACCTCTGGTGAGCTACACTGTTTTCACTCTATTGCACTAAGTAGAAATAAAATGTTACGGCCAAATGCTAAAGAAAAGGAGAGTACGGAGAGTACGGAGAGTACCCCTCTGAGCACAGGTGTGTCTGAAGTTATCCAAGCATTTACTTTGACAGCTCACCCTTCTTGCCAAGCCCAAGGCGATGTAGCACTTCTCCCCAGCATCAACTATCTCCACTTCATAGTAGTGGCAGCGAGTGGTGAGCGGCTGGCGGGCCTGAGCCAAACCAACGTCCATGATGCTCTTTCCTTTGCCAACATATTCCAGGAGCTGAGAGAGATTCGCAGAGAAAAGGAAAAAATGAGGTTTTAATCATTTTTCCATAGTCAGGTGCACCAATTTAATACCACAATTTACTGTGTTTCCAGTTCAGTGACCAGAAACAAGGTCTTGATCTGGAGATTGAAAGTTTTCATTTACAAGGATCATGCACTGCAAAAAAACAAAAACTTACCAAGGGTTTTTGGTCTAGTTTCTGGAGCAAATATCTTAATACACTTCAAATAAGACAAAACTAGCTTTCAGATAACCTTTCAGCAAGACTGTTTTAAGTCAATACTTACTTAATATTCAAGAAAAAATTTCCAGTCCCATTAGCAGATTATATTCATTTAAAACATGGGAAAATGTAGTGAGATTTCCGTCCATCCAAAGTACTAGTTATTAGTGGAATAATCTGCCAGTAGAATAAAATATCTTAACTTATAATATAGGAAAAATTTATTTTTTCACTGGCAGATGTACTTATTTTTGAAAAGTTACATTTAAGTTTAAGTTAATTTTGTCTTATTTTACATGCACCAAATTATCTATACTAGAAACTAGACCAAAATACTTGTGCAGTGTGTACACCAAATATTTCCCTTTTTAAAGCTCTCTGTGGTGGCTGGTTTCTGCAAACCGAGCTCTGTAGCACTTCAACCCGGAGGTTAAAGTGTAAACAGTTTGTGTCCAGGATGTGTGTGGTCTGCAGAATTGTTAATATGTTCATTTGTCAACATGTCCAAAAATTTCCCCAGGAAATCAGGCTTATCTGTTAAACAAATAGTGTACGTTACATCGTCAAAAGCAACTTGAGGTAATAGGAGTGTTATTTTCCAATGGCATTGTGTCAGGTGAAACAAAAGGGCAAGGCAGCCAGGTGGTGATCGCAATAAGAATCATTTTTTCCCTTGTTTTTAACACAGGACTATCCCTAAGATTCAGCTCATTCTCTGAGTTCAGGTTAAATGGAAAACACACCTGATCAAACTTGAACTTCATGACTTACCTCCTCCAAGGGAACCAGTCTGACGCAGAGGATTTACCCACACAGCTAGCTTTTGCAGGTGCTTCCTAAATGAGTGGGCACTGTGATAAATTGAAGCGTCCAAACCCAGTAAAATCCCCACCAAAACGCCCACGGTGACTTACCTACAAGTACGGACAGGGATGTATATCATAATACTGCTACTTTCCAGGCTATTTTAATCTATTTTATTATAGATGGGAGGATTTGGATGAGCAGGAGGGCAGCTGAGCAACCACAAAGCCTTTAGGCTGAGAAATGTTTCCATTCAACATTGGTATTTGAGAGTGAGTACCCAGAAATGAAAACAGCCCCTGGTGAAAGGCTGAGATGACAGATGAGATGGGGGGTGGACAAAATCACAGGTATATTATACCTTTGTCTTTCTGACTGTGCAACCCCACCTGGGAGCGCTTGTCACTAGCCAGACACTTAATGGACACACCCCATGGAAAGAGTTTAATCATCTGGGTTAAAGAAGTCCCATGTTTGACAAAACCTTTACTGAGAAAACCAACTTCCCTCTTTTGTGCAATCTTAGCTAAGTAATTGTAAGTAACAGCATCAGTTAAACTACCCTAAAAGAAACATTTTCTCACCAAACATAATCATGGCTGATCTCTCCAAAACCTCACAATATAAGAAATCCCATCGTTGTTTACAGGCAAATGTAGGTCTGGTTCGCCTATATCCTGGTAGGAATCGTGTATAAATCGTCACGTTTTCAACATATTCGGCTATGGTCTTGTTTTTAAACATATCACGATAAATATCCATTGTCATTTTGGTGTTTTCTTTCTTCCTCTACAGTAATTGTATTTTTACTTTAAGTTTATTTGTACGGCACATATCAAAGTGCTTTACATCATAAAAAAACCAATACAGTCAATAATTACGAAATGAGCAATAATCATTACATTTTGTCAAATGCCATTTCTCAAATCATCAAATATATTGATAAGTGTTCCAGTTATTCTGAATCGAAAGCAGCTCTAAATGGGCAGGTTTAGAGCCTCAGTGTTTCAGCTGGAAGTTTATTCTGGAGTAGTGGAGCTTACAAACTGAATGCTGTGTCTCCATGTTTGGTTCTGGAAGGATGATACAACCTTGGAGACATGAGTCTTTAATCCTAGAAATGTTCTTCAGGTAATAGAGATTTTGGGCCTGATTGCTGTCACTAGCCAGACAGCGATCACTAGCTGCACTAAATGGATCTTTATTGTTCCTCTTTAGGTGGTAAATAAACATGATAACTTCAGTTTTGGATAAAGTTTTAGCATCCCTACACATTGATTCGTTTTAAACATCTGTTCAGTGCTTAGATGGGTTCAGTGTCACCTGGTAACGTTGTAATGTAGGCTGTATATCATCTGTTATGGTAACTAACCGTATTACTTGTTATAATCTCAGCCAACAGGACTATATTAAATAGTAAGAGTCCCAGGATTAAACCTTGGGGTACCCAAATGTTTAGGCTCCCTTCATAATACCACTCTACAGTCTCTACGACAGACTTAGCCATTTGACAGCTAGATCCACACAAAGTCCTTTTAAGGTGCTTGACTAGCCTGCATTATAAAATGTGTTATTTTGCTTCTTTTATTTTGAAAAACTGGCTAAAAATGCATTCTTAACAAACAATAATGGCCTTGAGCAAAGCGCTGCACACTTTTAAGTGCAAAACCAAAAGTTTTAACATGGGACAGTGAAATGGACATATCACATAGTCTTAAGGAATCATGTGCACAAAATTCAAAATGTGATTTTCACTAAAGTGAGCTGATCAAACCAAGGCTCTGAAGCCTGAAGTAGTTATTTGCGAGTCACTGCAACTCTTATAAGATTACATTTTTAATCTTATAAGATCTTCTTTGCACTTCTCATCACTGAATACAATACAAGATATATTTTGCATTTAAATGGCACATTAAAATCTCACAACTTGCACTCCGTCTCCCAGCAACCAGCCTATCTGTGCGAATTAGAGGCGTGTGTGCTTCTCCCAGCTGGGAAGCCCGGCTCAGGTGCATCTTTCTTGGCAAAGAGCCTGGTCATCATGGCACTGTATTTACTGCTGTGAAGATCATGGACGGCTCATTTCAGCTGCTTCCTTTTAATTATATCCGCAGCAGGAGGAGATGCGTAATGCAGCTGCACCGCTAAGAGCAATAAAACAAGTTACTTGGAGCACTGTGACCTCGTTTAATGAGGTTATAGTCTCGGCATGAGACAACTCTGGTCTTTCCTTTCTCAAATTCTCTGACGCCAGTTGGCATAATGGAGAGCTCCTTCACTGCTCCATCCTTGGCGAACAAAGGAACGTTACAGAAGATTCTTCCTCGCAGCAGACTTGATTATTTATAACCATCACTGTGCCAAGCAAACTCAATAAATGTTAACATCCTTGTAGTTTTTCTAATTTCTTTTAAATAGTCTGTTTTGTGCACATGAGCATTTTCTACATTTTTAAATTTATCCTACTTAGCTGCACCTTTTTTTTAAACTAAAGTATTTCATACAAATATTTTGACATGATTTGAGCCCTAAGGGGAAACCAGCTAGAGAAGCTTGACATTTAAATGATCACAGCTTATGTAGAAAATACATATACAGTAAAGTGACTTGGCCTTACAGGATAATTACGCCTTATAATGATGATAATAATAATGCCTTCAGCTACAGTTACATAACTCTATTGGCCACAACTTGTCTCTCTTGGTGCAAAAAAGATACAAACAAAAAGTCAACAAAGTAAAATAGGTCATTTACGTGCATTCGTTTTTTTGAACAAAAAGAGATCTTAGGGAAATTTTATTCTCTTCTTTTTTAAATAGATCATAATAAAGTGGAAGAAAAACCAAAAAGCAGCACCCAACTAGGTTTCACAGTATAATTTTTTTTATAATTTTCTCTGCACAAAAATTTAATTTCTTCACATTCCCCAGAACCAAAACAGGTTTCAACATTATCCTCCGCTTTTTTTGTTGCAGACTGCCCTTTCGTGTGTACCCTTGTGTCTCCTTAACCCGCTGTACTTTCATGCCTGGACAACTGTTTTTCTTTAGGGAGAGGAGGAAAGAGTTTCAGTGTGGTGAGCTCTTAGTCACACCTTTCTACTTTACTTCTTGCTGCTGAGTAACAGAGAGCGAGACCAGCGAGCTGAAAGAGAGATGTAGCCTTGAGCGAAGCATGCCTCGCTGGTATAGCCAACAATCTCGCGCCTTCTCTTTTTCTAATGCCGTCTCGCTCCTTTAATTTTGACAGGTGAGAATCGTGATGGTAATGTGCAAGGCCTTGTTTTGTTGAGCTGCTACCTGGGAGACAGATGCAACACCCAGAGAGTGGTCCTGCTTGTTTCCTCTCACACCTATAAAGTCTTAAAGGAAGGTGAAACTAAAATTAGGAAACATATTCTCCTTTGCACAGATTTCACTTAAACAAAACCTTTTGCTTAAGCAACAATATTTTTTTATTGATTTCTATTGTTGTTGGCACTCCAAAAGAAAAAAGTGTTTTGGTTATAATTAAAAGTCATGGAAAAAAGTCAGTAAATCCTAAAAAATAATTTGATCATCTGAATTTTGAAGACTAAATTTTTAAGAAAAATTGCAATGATAAAACAAGGATTCATAAATGTTAATAGAAACATTACCAAATGCAAGTAATTACTCCAACATAGCTTCGGGGACGCTCTAAACTTAAACCAGAAGGTGACTTGAAATGACCGACTTTCAGGCTGACCAGAGTATCCAGTAAAAAGCAAAACAGATTTTATTTCTGGTTTGTGAACGTGTTATTAGTTTGTCCTGGAAAAAGAAGATTCAAAACTTTAAGAAGCTGCAGCAAAGAAGAGTTGTTTCTATGAATATAATTAAGCCTCAAACATCCAGAATGCAAATTAAGGCTGATTTATCCGAGAGTAGACCTCAGCATATTCACAGTTCAGTATTTTTATGTGGAACTTAACTTTAAATTATTTGCGGAAAATCTCCCAACTCCAAATGTTTTTTGCAGAGCTCATCTAAAATATCCCAAAGAGTTTAAGAAGCTGAAATACAAAAATGCAAAGCTACTAGACACACTACTGACTGGCATCTGAAAAATAGCAAATTTAGAAGTGCAATTTATTTTCCTTTGTGCTGATTGGCTGAATCCCAACCCCAGACTTTAGATATTAGCTTCTGCGGTAGTGCTAAGATAGTTTCCATCGTGAGTTAAAGCTAATTAAAGTATATTTGGTGTTAGAACTTTCAAAGTTGGTGGATTTAAGAGTTTCTAGAGGGTGTCTCAAGCATTTACAGATTTTAGCTATTCACAGGCAGACTTTGGTTTAAAAACAACAGTGAAAGTTGCAACTGACTACTTAAATCACAATAACTATTCACACATGGTGTGATGATGCCTCGCTTCCTAAAACTGCAGTTACAGTTTCCCGCATTCCACGAATGCGGTCATTATTGAAACATACGCAATACGTGGCTCTAGAAATAAAGACATAAAAGTTACGTTGTGTAACAACTCCTTTCACTTTGTTTAAGGAGCTACAACAATTCAACAACAATTTCACGTCGCTGTCTAGCCAAGCTCTATTCATTTTTGAAGATACAATGTTACTGTCAAAATCTCATCCTGTTTTTTATACTTTTCAATTAATATTTATTAACAAAACCCCAAAGAGATGTTAAGTATTCACATTAATAGAGACTAAAATAAATTAATAGTGCAATGAATCCATCCCAATTTACTTTAAAGTTTTGTAAATACAAATGCCATGTGTGTTTTGTTTAACTACCTCTTTGACTACGCAGCAAAGTCAGTGAATTTTTAGGTGATCAATGCCAAGACCGTTATAAAACAAGGTTAATCTCCACACACCTCTGTGGAAACATGGCTCACAATCACCTGTGTAGGAGAGAGTGGAAAGTAAACAAACTGAAGATTTGAAACTGGAACTTCCACCACAGTGCTGACTATGAATACAAGGGAATACCTCCAGATGACAGACTGTGCAATGGGATAAAGAAAGACAAGTGTAGGCAGAACAGCGTTGCAGGACTGTAATTTGTTAATACATGCAAAGGGAATCAGATTAACAGAAGGGCATTTCCCTGTTAATCAAGAAAACTGTCAGGACTCCTGGTCATATAACATTGCCAAACCCAGTTAGCTTGGCTACTGAAGAAATCAATTAGCAAATCTCTCTGCTTTTCAAACTCGAAACTCAAATACGGTTATGTTTGGTCCAACATCCTTCTCAAACCCAAGTTTAAACATCAAAAGTAATTTAACACAGCTCAAGTAGCCACTGATAGTTGTTCGTGATTCACTCATCCTTTGTTGCACAATTAATGTAATATTTACCTTACAAATCATCATTTCTAAAAGACTTTGTGAGTCACACAAAAGTCAGCCACCATAGCACCAGCGGTAACTGTGCCACAGTTTTAAATCCAAGAATCTAAAATGTTCTGAGGTCCACAAACACTTTCACTTGTAAGTTGTACACAAGTTAAACACAAGATTTCTGTTCATTATTAGTTGTTCTGACATAATAAAAAAATTCAGATTAGATTATAACGACTGGGAATCATTGGCATGTAGTTTTACAAAAACTTTTTTGTAGTAGCTTCAGTGGAGTATGAGATGTCATCAGCCAGTGAATCTCCTTTGCCAGAACAAGTTAAGTGGTGGCTGCCCAGCAAGTTGCAGAGGTGAGTCCTCAATAAATCAAACTTTACTGCGATGCTTAGTCAAGTCAAGCCTCAAAGGGCAGCTTAAGAAAATAATCAGAGGCACCAAGAAAATTTGATGGAATATGTAGCAGTGTCTCGTAAAATACCTGAACTGAGGGAAAGTAGGCATAATCAAACCTTTGACAACTTAATCAGAACAAGAATTGACAGAAAACAGTGGAAACAAAGCATAAATTTTCTCTTAATGGGTTGCAACTGAAAAAAACTATTCATGACACGTTAGAAGAACATGACAAACTTGCAAAGAGCACCGAATCCACCCTCCAAGCTAACCGCATCTCAATACAATAAATAATCTCCAGGATGCGCTGGAACATGCCACACGAGAGCCACGCCTTAACCCACAGAAACCAAAGAGCCTCTGCCAGCACCGGTGCCAAACACCGCAGGACATACATAGAGGTCCTGCGTTCATGTCTCGACACATAGCACCCATTACATTAGAATGACAGCTACCATGTCAAAAATGATGCTGATAGCTTTCATGTTGTTACTGATGGAGAGGTGCAGGTTGATGCCACAACAAAGCAATGACATAATCTACTGTAAATACAGCTCCTGTGGGAAACAGAAAATCACTGCCTGAGTACTTATAGCTTGACAACATTAATGAGGTTTTTACTGGTGATAGAGGTAGTAGTTTGGGGTCTAGTAGAGCTCAAAAAGTCAAAAATCTTTGGGTTTTCTACTTACCGCTGCTCAAAAGGTATTCGAAGAGAGTCTTCGGAAACTAGATTGGTCAATATTGGGATTGCACCACGCTGTCGTTAGAAGATAACATTTGACTCTTCAGTTTTTACACTGATGCAGCTGAAGAATGTTTTTTTTCTGTGTTTGAGTCTAAATGGTTCCTGAAAGCTAGAAGACCTGAGATGTCCCACAATATGAGACGTGTGATGTAGGGGGAAAGAAGGAGAGAAAGGGGGAGGGAAGGAAGGAACGATGGAAACTGTCTAACTGATTTTGACAATATAAGAAAGAAAAGAATGGAGGAAGGAAGGAAGGAAGGAAGGAAGGAAGGAAGGAAGGAAGGAAGGAAGGAAGGAAGGAAGGAACAAAGGAAAAATGGTAAGAAAAAAAGACAGGAAACAAGAATGTTAGGAAGGAAGGAAAGAAGGAAAGAAAGGATGAAGGACGGAAGCAAAGAAGCAAGGTAAGAAAGAAGGAAGTTAGGAAGAATGCAAGGAAGGAAAGGATGAAGAAAACTGGTGCAAAGAGGGAAGGAAGTAATGGAGGTTATAAAGGAAGGAAAAATAGGGAGGGTAGGAATTAAGTAAGAAAGGAAGGGACAAAGGAAGGGGGATGCAAAGATGAAAGGAAGGAACAGAAGTTATGAAGAAAGTAAGAAAAGAAAGATAGAATTGAAGGAAAGAACAAAAGAAAAACAAACAAATGAAAGAAAGAAGGATGAAAGAAAAGATAGAAACAGAAGGAACGAAGGATGGATGATGGTGTCGGCAGATCAGCTGATGTTCTGGTGAACAGCCTGCCGTATTATCGATACATCTCCTCCTTTCATGAGAGACCAGACGATCTCCTAGACAACGACATGAAGGCCAAGACTTTCCACTCCCAGGCGTAAGGGAGTCACAGAGACGAACGGATGCTCAAAAAGCAACAACTGGACCATTGGGGAAACAGACAACTGCAGCCTCAGGTGGCGTCCGCTTTACTTATCGGCCCGCTCATCCGCAGCTGACGGGATTAAGTTGGTGGGCAGAGAGACTGCTGTGACAACAGGAGGCGGAGGGACTGCAGGCTCGTGTTCGCAGTGAGCCGCACGTACGCAGTGGAACGCCAGCCAAATATCTCCTCTCAAGAGAAATGGGGAAATAGCAAACAGGGTGGCGAGCTGAAAAAGCCTCATTCAGGTGGACTATGACCAAACACACAGGCCGTGTTTGCATAGGAGACCTTTGTCTTGAGGAGTCATGATGAAGGTAGAAAACAAATACATGGATCCATGTGTGCAGGAGTAAACTTAAAGAAACGAAGGAGGCCGATCACATTCAAGGTTACACTTAATTAATTGGTGGTAAACTCTAAGAAGCTTTAAAACCTAAACCAAACAGATCAGTCAAAGGTTTGAGAAGTGGGAGAGGCCTCCATTGTTAGAAAAGAAGTGGAATAAAGGAGGCTTTTTAATTTATGTGTTTTCTGTCTGTCTAGAAGTCTTTTGGTACACGAGGTCAGGTGAAGAGTTTTTATAGACAGCTAGTTGCATTTTCTAACAGTTTAAGGCAAAAGGAACTGCTTTGGGTCAAACTTTTGACATTATGATCATTCGAGCTATGATTTTCATAGAGTGTATGATGAGATATTAATGATTTTAAGATGATTTGACAAAAGTTTTACTACTACTTGGTTTTGCTTATCATATAACTGGGGATTTCCAGGTAAAGGTATCCTTCACTGGTCTCAACTCAATAACGGTATTTCCCCGTCAACTGCACCCACTGCATTTACTATAACATGTGGCCTGTTGTAATCAGCAATAAATCAATTAATCGCATGATAAATCAAAACAAACTCAATTTCCATTTGCATGATTTATCATTTTTTTCTCCCAATAGAATTGGTCTCAATTGGTTGTTGTTTTTAAAAGATAATTTTGTTTTGATTTCATAATTCATTTTATTTGTTATTTCTGTTGTTTTGTTTATTTATTTAGGATATTTTAAATGTCTTCCAGTTCCAGTGTTAAATGTTCATTAGAATTTAAAAATTTATCACTGCAAAAACACAAAATCTTGCCAAGTAATTTTAGTCTAGTTTATAGAGAATATTTCTTAATACACTTGAAATAAGACAAACTTACTTAAAAGTAACTTTTCAGCAAGAAATGGGTGATTGTTTTAAGTAAATCATTCCTTAATATTAATGAAAAAGTACTTGTTCCACTGCCTGATAAATTAAGCTATAATGTGAGGAAAATGTCTTGCTAAAAGTGGTTTCTTGGGTCTGTTTTTTTCTCTCTTGAAGACTTCAAGAGTGTTTTTTCTATTCTCTATCATTGTTTCTCCTCCATTCTTCTCTCTCTTTCCTTTTTAAGTTTGTACCCCACCACTCTGCCGATTTTCTTTTCCTCTTTCTTTTACATTTATGTGTCCATTTCATTTGACATAAATCCAAAACAAATTTCAGTCAAAGCTAAAGAGCTTGTCTACAAATAATCCACTGGATTCACTAAGCATTATTACAGTTGTTTTATTGGAAGAACAAAAAAAAAAAAAAACTGGAAAGTCAAACTTTTTTCAATACTAATTTTAAATCGGGTGCAATAAAAGCAGCGGTTTTCTTGTCTGTGGGATCTTTTTGATGCAGAGATGAATTATGATGGTGTTAAGCAGCCGTCCTGCTCAACTAATTCAGTCAGAATGACAGAGTGGTACCAGCTGCCCTGCTGTCGTTAGCGTCTGCCCCTGAGCTCAATGAGATTACTGAAAGGTCATTTTGTGGCAGAGCTGGAAACACAGTGCAAATTAAGTTTTCGTTAACTTTAAAATTACAATAATTGCATTTAACTGGGTCATTCGTCACAGCAATGTGGAATTAATGAAAATACACAAATTTTCATTGATTTGTTGCACAAAGAGAATAAATGTATATAAACATTAAGAATGTAGTGAACTTAAAGCTCACAGATGTAATGGAGTGCATAGAAAAAAAGATCTGCTTTTCGACGCATCAAAATGTGAGCATGGACAATTCTGACTGACTCGACTGATGAAGCCCAAGCTCGATCATATTAAATGTGACCAATTTTTAAGGAACAAAGTGGAACGGAAGAGCAGAAGTGGAGGACAGTTTATAGTTTGCACAAATGGTTACATCCTCTGCATCAAATCGAGATGCAGCACATAGAATCTTGTTTACATTAATACTTCCTTAATTTGATGAAAAAGTTCCAGTTCTACTGGCAGATTACTTCACTTATAAAATGGGAAAATGTCCTGCTATAAGTGAAATGATCCGCCAATGAAACTGGTACTTTTTCATCAATGTTAAGGTCAATATGAGTGCAAATTCCTATTAACCATTTGCACGTCATGGTCTCAAGAACTGTAACCTAATGTCGCGTCTATTCAGTTGATTTCACCGTACAAATGGTCATAGGATGCTGCGCGGCCGGCTGCACAAGCAGACCAGAATTTGTCATTTTATTTTATAACTTTTAATGAGGAAAGTTACGGCAGCGATGGATAGCAGCTGTCAATCATAATGACCGTCAGCTCTAGTGAAGTCATGGATTTGCAGCGAACTCTTCTGTTAAGGTAAGAAGACCAATGTTCATATACTTTATAAGTAAGTATGCTTAGAAAGATATCAAATATCGTATTATGGAGAAAGTATGCGTCTAACCATTAGTAACCATGGAGACGGTGCTGCACTGTCATGTAGCCTAGCATGTATGGAAAAAACTGGTTAGCATCCGGAGCTGCCTCGTAAACCGGCAGCTCCGGTTTACGAGGAAACACCGTTTATGACATAATGATATAAATCATGTAGTGTGAATTCAGTCAAAGTCGGTAATTTGATCAACACGTCATTAGAGAGGAGGTACGGGTCTGTTTCTAAACTAGCTATTTGCAACTTTTGTAAACGCCGCCGTCTGTGAGCCCCAGCCAGGTGTGTTACGTTCACAAACGAATTAGCTTGACTCAAAGAAGTAGAAGTAATGAATAAACTGGAAAAAACAACTTGGGAAAATTATTACAGTCGCTATGTTCAATACTTCTGAGGTTAGTCATGGCACCTCGAATGATTAAGGTTAAACATCTTGTTGTTTGACCTCTTGTTTGTCTTATTTCAAGTGAAGAAATTAGACCAAAAATACTTGGTAAGATCTGGTGTTTTTGAGTGTGGGAAGAGATGTTTGGCATCAATGCAGATGAATTTTGGCTCCAAAAAGCAGCGTCCATCCTCTGTATCGTAATGTAAATTGTTCACAAAAGCAAAGACTTAGCTGTAGACAAGTCACTACCATCACTACTTTACTCTGTGTTTTTTGTGCCTTTGAATTTGTCAGTGATGCCTCATCAAAAGCATACCAGTCAGATTTGCTATTTATCTTCCCGTCAACTTGCTCCCCATTTCTTAATTTGTAAAGATGGCCATTATACGGAACAGCGATTACATAAACAGGAACGTGTAAAAACTTTTCCACGGTTTAGGCCAAAGATTAAAGAGGCGCTGCGGGTGAAATCACAGGAGGAGCTTAAGAGGTGCAAAGCATCTACTGCAACCATACGACAGATCGGTAATTCCACAGAAACCACAAAGACTGGAAAAGTGCTGCATGCACACGCGCGGATCAAAATGGGGAAATGTTTCCATGGTGCCTAAGAACAAACAAAGCAAAAATACTTAACGAAATCTACAGCAGGGATGAGACTTTGCTCCTTTAATCCTATTTGGAATAATTTTGAATTTATATTCAACTTAAAAAATCTTGACAAACTCATCTTGGGGCTTTTTTTTCCCCAGATAAAACCTTACCTGTGTAGTGTTATAATAATATGTTCACATATTTAGCCTGAATATACACAATTATTAGAAAAACTACAGTGCTAAAACAAAAATGCAGAGAATTTTTACACAAATATGTCCCATAATTGTTTTTATATTTTAACAAAAATTTATTCATAGGTATTTTTCATCTTTAAAACAAACTATGTGGCCAGTTAAACGACAATAAAGACCAAGACTTCCAATACTTATGCAAATATTTAAAATTATATACAATCAATACAGTTTTTTGTTTACAACATCAAATAAACACTATGAAATAATCAATACCCACATAAACCCAAACAATATAATAAATTGGCTTTTAAGTCAGATTGTTTGCAAACATTATAATAGTAAACTTGAACGGTGAAACAAGTTGATTGACCACATAAGCTGTTTTTATACAGCTGAATAAGTCATTTGCTATTTTAACAATCTGATGAAACTCATGTAATATTTTAAAGCAGGATTGTAATGTTGCAGCTGTTTAGCATACAGGCAATTTTTGTTGTACATAAAAATAGTTTTTTCAGTTAAATTTGATCATTTTACTCATTTTTTTTTCAATTCACTTCACAATTCATTGTTACTATTTGTTTAAAGTTCATTTGTTTCAGTAAATATTGTTTACTACCCTCTTCTTCAGAATTTTGACCTTTTTCTCACAATTCTGAATTTTTTCTCAGAATTCTGACTAATTTCAGAATTTTGACTTTTTTTTTCAAAATACTGACTTTTCTTCAGAATTTTGACTTTAACTTCAGAATTATAATATTTTTTCCTCAGAACTCTGGCTTTTTTCAAAATTCTGACTTTAATTTTAGAATTTTGACTTTAATTTCACAAATATGTATTTTTCTCAGAATTATGAACCTTTTTCCCAGAAAAAGTCAGATTTCTGAGATTAAAGTCAGAATTCATTTCAATTACTAAACTCTGTGATTAAATGTGATTAATGTAGTCAAATAACTTGTTTATGACTCAGAATAAAAGGTCTAGCTCCATTTTATCTGTGCATCAAATGGAGCATTATAGTGGAGTGATGCTCCACTTGTGAAAGTAAATCTTTTGGCAATTAGACAATAATTATTCAGAGCCACACTGCTGGACAGAAATGATTAAAATCCATAAATAAATAAAGGAAGTCCATCCAAAGGCGTTTTCTGTTTCTTACCATGCCGCTGACTCTGACGTCATGGAGCCGTCCCCAGTCATCTTCATGGCTGTCAACCATCATCATGGTATCATCCTCTTCTAAGAGCCACTCCGCCCGCAGGTCAACCTTCACCTCCTCCCCCATGGAGTGCATACCTACAGCTGGGTAAAGGCCCTCAGACGACACAGGAACCTCTACTGAACCCACCTAGACAAGATATACAGGAAATAAACTTAAAAAATGTCTGATAAATCAATAAAAACAACAGATGTATAACAAAAGTGTGTATTTATTACTTTTTATTTTAGAAAAGTAAGCACCAAATGTCTTCTTTGAAATTAATTCTCATTTTAATTGTCTGGCATTTATATTGTTTGGCTTTATTATTAATATTCTGATAATTTTATTTGACTTTATTGTAAAATACATCTTATTCTGTGATATTAAATATATACTTTAATTCTATTTTAGAAATTAATTGAGATAACAATATACATTTATGAAGGGAAAACATTTATAAACCAAAAGTACCTCCTGTCTCTCTATCTGTCCCTTACCATCTTTCTTTCTCTCTCTCTTTGTATATTCTTGTTTTTTTTTATCTGTTTGGTGTTTTCATACCTGTTAGTCCAGTAGATTCAATTCGATTGGGAAACAAAATTGCAACATTTATTACATTTTCAGTTGCTGCGGTTCACTTCCAAACTGCACTGTGACAATAAAACCAAACTTTTGAAAAAATCCGTTCCCCTCCTCACCAGTGGTGGCGCTGTACCAAGAGCCACTGAAGGAAATTACACAAAAACCTCTTTTTCATAAAATATAAACCAAAACGGAGTAGCATCAGATATTAGTGGTTGTACGATTTCTCTGTTGTCTTTAACAAAAAACCACGAGACATTTCTCGCTAGCGGGACAAATACAACCAAAACATGTATTTGTTTTGGTTGTATTTACCCAGAATGCCCTCCACTATTGTTCACGTTCTGCTTTTGGAGGAATCTCCAGTTCATTTTCCATTCACATAAACATTCAAACTCTATCAGAGTTCACTTCAACTGAACCCAGATCTAGATTTGTAGGTGGACCAGAGTTCACATTTTCGGTTCGCATCAGAGTTTGATTACGCCTTAACGAATCTGATTTTCTAGGCAAACAAACTAGAGTCGGATTAAAGTGGATCAAAAATGGCAACTGTGAAAACAACCTAACAAAATCAGGAAGATAAGAGTAAAGAATTTAGGTTCTCCTTTAATATATAGTTGGTATAAGCTAAAATAGGTAGAACCGTCTCTTTAATGCGTTTACTTATACCAAGACAGTATAATTTAGTAATATTTAATGTTTTTTTGTTTCATGCAGACATTGCAAACATTGAAAGTCTTGGGGAACACTCACCTCTCTGCCATTTTTGGTGAAGAAGACAGTAGTAAGACCAGCTTCTGTGTTTTCTGAGTGTATGCCGCAGCCAATGCGGTCACCACGAGCGCATTTTGGCCCAAACTGCTTTCCAACAGGGTTACCATTATACAACCTGTAAGACAAACGCATTAAATAAATAAATCTGATTAATAACAGAACTGATAACTAATTCTGGTTCTCATTTTACATGTAAAAGCTGACAAAAAAAACAAACAAACAAGGAAGCCCGGAAAATAATTGAGGGTTGAGAGCCAGACTGATAAGGAGGTTTTAAAACAATTGGGTACTCTTTCATCTGGTTCCTATAATCTTCTGTTGCATGTGGAGGATCCGTCATGAGTCAGTGTCCCCCGTCTCGTCTGGGCAGACTGCTCATAGATCATTACAAGGAGCTGCTTTTCACCCTACAGCTGTCTGCATCAGAAAAACAAGCTTAGCTTTCAGTTCTACACAACGGCTGCCAAACTCTGCTAAAATCACGAATCTGACTAAGCTCTCTAATAAACTGTGAAGCACCTCAAACTGCAAACAGCTGGTGGGCCACAGTGGGGTCAAACAGGGTCATGAAACTAGTCTGCCTCCAACAGAAGGAGAAAACACTAAAGCTGCAACTGACAATTATTGTAGTAATCGATTATGAATAAAAGAATTGGCACATACTGCATGTTTTTCATTTAACCACCTCTATCTGTTTATACAATATACAAAATCCATTACAAGATGCAAATGAACAATTCAAATCCTTTTTAAAATAAGAAAATAAACTTTTGTTATTGCCTAAAAAGCAACAACACGGCATTCCTTTAGCGAACTCTTGATCATTTGTAACAAAGAATGAATCTGCATCAAGTCTGTGGTTCCTTCCTCAAAACTGACTCTGCCATTTCAACAATCCTGCTAGAGATGATAACTTAATCCTTATGTGTTAAAAGATTATTTTCTTTGTTGTAAAACCAATATCAACTGTAACGGCACAAAATGGTCAGTATTCCTCATTTTAACACAGTTTGGTGTAGAGTTCTCATAAAATTACAATTTTATTCTCGTACTAAAAACAAACTAACAAACAAAAAAAAAACACTCTCAGTCTGGACCTAAGCCTATTTACGGTGAATGCAAAATATTTCATCTCTTCCAACATGCAATATTGTTGGACATTTTACACAAAAAAGTGTTAAAAAGCGATATGCT
This sequence comes from Girardinus metallicus, assembly GCA_903067095.1. NCBI lineage: Eukaryota > Metazoa > Chordata > Actinopteri > Cyprinodontiformes > Poeciliidae > Girardinus > Girardinus metallicus. The sequence goes on along the minus strand of CAEGAE010013615.1, from coordinate 19,003 downwards.
TTCTGAAAAAGAAGAAGCATAAGTAGCTCATAAGTTACAACTGCTTACAATTTTAAAAAGTTTTAGTATGAATCATTTGCACTTTTTCTCTTTAAAATCACACAGACTGAGTAGTTTCGATTAAATGTTACTAATAGAATTAAAAAACTGAACTTAGAAATTGTTTTGAGCCTTGCTTTTTGAAACATTATAAATGAAACAATCAATATTTTGATGTGTAACGATAACACTTGACAAAATATAATGATTCCGTTGTTGACTGCATGTTCTATGACTTTGTATTTTTATGTTTTCATGATGTAAAGCACTTTGAACTGCCTTGTTGCTGAAACGTGTTACACAAATAAACTTGATTGATTGACTTAGAAATCAATCTGCAATAACTTAATGTTTAAGTTGTTGCAGCTCAATTTATTAATCTGTTTTAATAATCAGGTCATATAATGCTGGTGCCGGTGTATTGTACAGATAAACCATTAAATATTATGAGATTCTAAACAGTATTGCAATTTATGGTCCCTTAGGGAGGCATGACAGAAAATAATTGAGAAACATCAGTTTAGAACGACAGCGTCAAAGCGCTGAAGGATTACTGGTGTATTTTTGTGGATGTACAGCAGGAAAATGAGTTTGTCTAAGCTGATGCAGGAACCAAATGCTTCTCCGCTGGGTAAGGAAATCTGTGGTCGACTTACTTGCCGTTGTCAGCATGGTAAGCTACAGAGTATGGCAGCCAGCCAGGCTGGTGGTCCAGCCTGTAGAATTTAGGCACCAGGCCCACCGCGATGGTTCCCCTCACTCCTGTGTCCACTATTGTTACCTACAGATGCACAAAACGTTGGCACCAATTAGAGATAATTTATTTCACAAATACAAGTCAGGTTTGCTTGCAAACAGTTGGAAACGGATATTTACATACAAATAAGACACAAAACCCGCACTCTCCTGTCTTTCTCAAACCATTTACATTGTAAGACGCTAGAATAGAGCTGCAATGGTTTTATTTTAGTTATTGATTAATCGGATAAATAAATTTTCTTATTTAAGCATTTTTTACACAATATTAGATATGCATATCTAATGTTGTTAGTTTTCTTTTAAATAAGAAAATGAACATTTCACTGCCTAAAATGCAATAACACAGAATTCCTTTAGTGTCCGCTTGATCATTTGAGCAAAAAAAATACTTCTAATATTAACGTATAAAAAGCTCAGGCCTTTCTGCTTGACCTAATACCAATTCAGTGTATTTTTAGGATCAACTGATTAACATTTGAGTAGCAAAATGTGCTTATTAGTAGTTTTTATATACTCCAGTAAACAAGTAATCAATTATTGAATTAGCTGATAGTTATTTCAAGAATTTATTAATCATGATTAATCCGATTATTTGTTTTAGTTTTACATAACAATTTTTATAAAAATGGTTTGCTTTTCAATAAAAGCAAACCATAAAAAGCAAATTGTAAAAATTTACAGTTTTCACAATTTACACAGTGAAAACAATTTACACTGTGTAAATTGTTTTCAAAACTTCTTGTTTTTAACAAGTTTCTTAGTCTAGTAGATTGCTGGAATTTTGGCCCATTCCTGACAGATCTACCGTACTTAAATAAAGTTCAAAGGTCAGACCTTCTCAGCTCTGCCAAGACACTTTCTATGTGACTAATATCATGGCTTTCTGATGGTCAATGTAAATGTAAAAAAAAAAAACAACAACAATTTTGTGTTACAACTGTAATCTAAAAGTCAGCGAGATCCAAAATAAAGAAGTGGCATCTTGGGCTCATGAAGTCTCCATTTAGCTGACTTTCTATATTTCTCACTCGTCCTCTGGGTGTTTTCACACAGAGGACGAACAGGATGAAAACATTTCATTGCCTAAAATGCAATAACACATAATTCCTTTAGTCCTTTAGAATTCCTGGTCCTCAATCGAACTCGGTAGGATTGAGGACCAACATTGCAACATTTGTAACATTTTGAGCTGCTGCGGTTCACTTTCATGCTGCACCGTTTCAAGCAAGCCAAACCCTTTGAGCAGCTGTTCCACTCCTCGCCTGCGGGGGCGCTGCACTAAGAACTACTGAAAGAAATTACACAAAAACCTCTGAAGAAGACACCGAGTACAACTTCCTCCTTTACAAAATGAACACAGAAATGGAGTAGTGTCAGTTATAGGATTTTTCTTTTCTTTGGTAATGACCACATAACATTTCTCCTGCTAGCGCTAGGTTAGCACGTTTGTTTTGCTTGTATTTACCCAGAATGCCTTGCGCTATGGTCCATTTCCTGGTTTTTGAGCGGTCTCCGGTCTGCTTAACGTTCAAATACGCATTGGAATCGCACCAGCGTTCACTTGAACCGAAACAAGACTGAAGTTTGGCAGACCAGAGTTTGCTTTTTTGGTTTGATTGTGCATTCACACCTAGGAAAACAAACAAAGAGTTTGCGGTTTTTTACGTATCTAAACCATTGACCAAAAGGTTTGGTGGTTGTTGTATCTAAGCTAATTTCATTAGTAACAACATTAACAATCAGCTAACCAGTTTTACAGCCAAACACTAATGTAATATGCTCAACTTGAGAAAAACCTTGGTTTCATGGAAAATATCTAAAAAATGTATCAAATGTTTGGACCTTTTCTGTCTTCACTTCTTTATTTTCAGTTTGGTACTTGAAAGAAAGTATTCGGCACACCCTGTCATAACATTTCCTTTGTCCGTATGATTTAAATAAAAGTCACAAAAACATGAAATCAATCACATATGGTGCAGGAATTTGCTGGTAATGTGCCATTAGGTTAAAATGAGGGGGGGGAAAACTATTAAAACAAGCGAAATGGAGCAGCTGTTCAGCAGGAATCAAAGCCTGAAGACCTGAAAAAACCAGAGGAGTACTGACAGCCGGGGTGAAACGGATTCCTTGTGAAAGCAAAACAAGGAGAAATGAGGGAAGCAGTGACGCATATGTCGACAGAAGTCTGACCTTTAGCAAAATAAATGCTCCCAAATTTCAGAGATATCTTGGAAACTGACAGCATGTGCGTCACAGAATGGAGAATAATGTAGCACAACCTCTGGGTTATGACCCAGGTAAAATCTACTGTTCTAAATCTCAGGGAGAGCCACAAAGCTCAGAATGAGACAGTCGTTTGTTATCATTGTTATTGTGGGGAAAATTTGACATATATTTAATCTACAAAAAGGTTAAGAGAAGTGTGTAGAAAAGATGCACAATGTCCAGTCATGAGTTATCCGACTGGTCCAACTACCACTACTGAGCCAACTTCAGCTCTATTTTAAGTTCAAAGAATCCACAGTCAATGTAAATAGTTTTTCTTTTCTCTTACCCAAACATTACAGGGATGCAAATAATTAATGAACTTACGATTAATCCTCGATTAATGGTTTATTAGATTACACTAGTTCCAATGAACTAACATATGATGTTGCTTACGCCTTCTTTTAATGTTGTAGTTTGGCTGCCATCCAGCAGAGGGCGCCGCTGGTCATCATTAAGTAGAGCAGGTTGATACAAGATGGCGGGCGCAACAGAACGGTCCAAACAGGAAATGTGGGATGGAAAATGCGCTTTATGTGGTTCTGTTTTGAAACATAAACACTCGACAAGCTCCTTAAGTTTCATATTAATAGCGCTCATTAGCCGAGCTGCGTCTCTGTAAGTGTTTCATATAGTTTATTCTTCTCATCTTTTATTTTTCTATTCAGCTGCTAAGAGCTTCAATCGTGTTAATGTGAGAAAACCACAATTTTCTGTTGTCACAGTTTAATACAGCTGACACAAAACTATGTTAAAATGTAATGTTTTTTCTTATTATTATTATTATTATTCAGCATATTATGAAAACATAGGACGGTCGGCCCTTTTCGTACAAAAATATACTCAGGTTTTTGAGTAATAATAATCTAGTGGATTAATTGATCAACTTTCGATTAACTTATTAACCAATAACTTGCATCCCTATCTGTAACAGAACCGATTTCAGTTTCAAGGCTTGACATAGATCTCGTTTCGGCTTAACTTGAAGTTCACATCAGGGTTTCGTATGATGCTCCAGACATTTCAGACATTACATGAGATGCCTTTTTAGCCACAAAATGGTCAGTGAGTGTGTGCATGAGTAATTTTAACTAAGCAAATTGCAATAAAACATAAATCTCACACTCACCCATACCTAATTTGGAGTAGTGGTTTTTCAATGGTGAGCTTAAACTCCTGGGGGGGCTACTTTAAATTGAATATAAAGAGGAGGAAAAAAATGCCAAAAATTGGACTGTAATGATTAAAATTGCTGGTTGGATGGAAAAGCATTCCTGGGCATAACCAGGGATGATGGTGTGGGGAATGTGGCTCACCATACCATGCATCAGTTGGAGTTACAGCAAATTAAACATAAACTAAAGTGATCAGTTCACATCTGGCAGCTCAGTCGCAACACGTCAAGGTGCCTCACCTCAAAGTAGCAATTTCCCTTTGATAAAGGATGGCCAGCCACATAGCAACCCACTTCCTCGGAGTTCCCTTGGTAACTACAGGGAGGAAATTACAGGTTAACAATAGGCCCAGTTTCTGTTTGAGCTAAACATCAGCTCACTGAAAACTCTTGATCAAAGTATATTCACCAACATGGTAGACAGATGTAATGAGAAATGGATATAGCCATTATTCACCATGATGCTGATTTGAAATAATAGCCAATATTATTATAACAGTTTGTTTGAAGCATTTCTTTTGCATATTAGGATTTACTGGTCTACTGTTGTTGATTTTAACTTGTAAACAAATATTACATTACGGCAACACAGAATAAAACTTCCACTTTTCTATTTCAGAGCTTCTTAGGTTTTCAGAGACTCTGTTAGGATCCTCAGACACTCAAATCAGAAACCTTAGGAGACTGCTGGAGTTTATTTTTTTAGAGAAATTCATGAAAGGTGTGTTTCAACGGGATTTAAAAATAAAACACAATTATTAAAACAGGAGTTTTCATTCATTTTATAGTCATTATTACTGTTTGCAGCAGACTCCTTCGGACTTATAACCAGCCCCTTGTTCCAATGTTTTGTTAAGCAATTAAGCATTTTTGATAACTTTGACAAAACATAGTGCACTTAGCTTTCCCTAGACACGTTTTTCCAAATGCCTTCTAAAGCGTTAATTTCTTTCAGTTGAATAAAGTTTAACATCTGTGTTGAAGTTTTGGTTCCAACATTTAGGGATTACTTTATGTTAATGCTCTTATTTTGAAGTGGGTGAAGACTGTTCCTCTCCTTACGTTCTCCACCCATGATGCAGTGCAGCAAATGATGTCTATTCTGTACCCAGAATGCATAGCAATTTAAAATCTACTGATGTCCTACGTACCTTCTGTCCACAGGCCTACCGTTGTCAACTAAACAAAATTAGCAACAGTGTTAGCAAAACTCAACAACTTTTGATCTGTTCCAAAGAATCACTTCCTGCAGTGCAACCGTACAGATAGGTCTGCAGTAACATATCTGATCCTGTTGAGGGCGATTTAACACATGTTGTGTCATTGACAGCTGGAGATCATCACTGTGGTAGTAATTAGCGCTTCAGCATTAGCTTCCACTAAATACCATGTTCATACTGCGCTAGCATTAGCAAAACTAATGTTTATGATTAGTGCTTTAGGGTTAGTGCAACTAACTTACACTTTTTCTACAAAAGTTTTTTTTTTGTTGGAAAACTTTATAGAAGCTGTGCTTTACTAAGTTTTAAAATAAAAGTTGAAAAGCAGCAACTTCTAAGATTTATAATTTTACAATAAATGCAGTGGCACGAGAATAAAATAAAATAAACCTTAGGAAGAAAAGGAGGAACACATGGCAGTCAGAAGATTCGGCCAGTTCCTTCTGATTTCTTTCCCAAAGTGTTATGTTTCTCTTGTTTATTTTTTGTCCCACCATGTTTGGACGCCCAAGGACAACTACACAATCCTTCAAAAAGGGTTTCAGTTTTATTTACCAATGCAAAGCAATAAAATTATAGGTCCAGCCAATGGCCTCCATCTTTTGTAAAAATATGGGCTCCAAAGTTTGGAAAAAGTAATTCTTTAAACATGACCAAATGGGTAGAGTGGTGTATACTTTTGATAGGCCAAATAAGGTCAGCATGTTTTAAATGTTTCTTGAAACGAATCCTGATCATCATCAATCCTGACTTGTATGCAAATGGCTAACACTAGTGTTCATTAAGAAGGAGGATAAATGACCATGAATATAATATGATTAAATAGGCTGACCTAAGTGTGTCTCCATCCTTCTGCAACCTCATGCATCGATCCTGTGCTGGGCGACCATCTCCTATGTCTCGAATTCTACGCCTCAAATTGAGAAGGCATCTGTGGTGTAAAACATTGATGTCATCCATCTGAATGAAGGCCAAAGGGGAAAAAAGAAGAGAAAAACAATCTGTCAGGAAGCTAGCTTCGAGATATCAACAAGGTTCATATTTCTCAATATTATTCCATAATTTTCCAGGTTCAAATTTCTAGATTTTTTTCCAGCATTTCAATAGAAGTCTGGACATTTGATGATAAAGTAATAACTTTGAAACCTGCCTGAATAGTAGTGGAGTCTAATTATCTGTACAAATACTGAAACAGCACCGTTGAAACTGGCAGCTACATTAAAAAAATAACTGTTTGACAATTCAAAGAAGGAACAGAATATCCTAGTCAAAATATAGATTCTCTAATGCAGGTTATACCTTAATAAAAATTTTAGTTTTAGTGTATCAACTTACTTATAGTGCAAAGATGTTGTAAAATGCCCTTTTTCTTATTTATGAATCAGTGAGTCAGGAAAAACAAAATACTGAGGAGGAAAATGGGACTGTATAGCAAGTAGAATTGTTGTTGCAGCAAGAAGGTCCTACGTATTCTGACTCTTCAAAAGTCTAAATTTTGAGAGAGAGAAAAAAAAGGGAGAAAAATAAAATCCGCCTCCCCCGTCTGAATTTAGATTGTAATCTCAGAAATTTGGCTTTGTTCTCAAAATTATGACTTTTATTTTGTTTTTTTATTAAGTCTGACTTAAATGTTTTGTTTTTTTTCACTGGCCCTAATCCTCTTCCGTAGTTTAAACCCTCCACAAACATTCACAGTGGAAACGTGAAATTTGACGATGAGAAGGAGGCGTGTCTCTGCTTACGTCCGACAGCCAGCATCCTCTACCAGCTGACCATCAGAAATAAAAACACAACAATTTATATTTAGTCATTTAACACCATTATTCACCCGGATAGCATCTCAAAGAGACAGCTAGCGGCTCCTCGGTGGCGAAAGAATGGAGAACTTAATGAAGCTAAATCCGGGCTAGCATCGTTAGCGGTTAGCATGGTACGGTGTGGTTCCCCGTAAGAGACCAAAATTACAGATAAAATATATCCAAAACAGGAAGCAGTTCTCCACACCGTCAGGCGTTCGGGTAACGGTGAGTGTGTCGCTTACCTGTGCGCCGTTACTGAGGACAGAGACTCACTGCCGTCCATCGGCTAACCTTAGCATCACTCTAAACTTTGGAAACTGGAGTTCGGCGCTTCCCACTGACGTCACGGTATCCTTCTTTTCAACAGCCAATAGGACCACGAGTTGAGAAACGGTGTGAAGGGTTTGACCAATCCTGACTCCCGGATGAGTGTGTCTGCGACCCTCTGGGTTCATCCTGATTTCATCTGATGGAGCCAAAGAAAACCCTGATATTTATCACTATATTATGAATTATTTCCTTCTCTACATTTTTGTTTCGACCAGTTTGCTTCAATTATAGCATTTTATGATCATTGGAGGTTTAATTACCTTAAAGTTCATTGTTAATAGAGCAATTAAAACAGTAATTGGAGTTGTTTTAAACCAAATGGTTGGAATGGGGCTTTTTTGTTTTTTAAAACAGAGAAAGGAAATACTTTTTGAGCCAGATGGGGTTAGACTGGAACCAGAGAGACACCAAGCGAGGAAGAAAAAAGAACAATCCAAAGCAGAGTGGAAAAGAAGGCCCCTGCTGGTCTGGCAAGAACCATGGAACATTCTCCTGATATGAGTCCTGCAGAAGCTTGAGAGCTGATGGGAACACAAGGCGGCAGGTGATTTCTGCACTCCGTGCCAAACATAATCCGGACACCAGGCGGCTGATGGCGAGGCCAATTTCATCCCCATGGAGCCCAGCGTTTCAGCAGGAACAGGTCAGTCACTGAGTCACTGCGCTCTGCTGGATCCATAGGACCAATGCCTGGTATCGAGTCTAACCCTCAACTTTCAGAATGTTTTATTTTCATGCTGTATCACGGCAAAGCTGCTTAATACAGAGTGTTACTGCCAGAGGATCCACTTTGTCAACTTTTCCTTTCGAGCATCATAACTTTAATGTTTTTAACTGCAGAACTTTTACCATGTAACAAGGATATTTGAGATGGAAATATCTTGGCTGGGCTAGAAATCCAGCCTCAACATTTTACTGCAGCAGTAAAACTTTTCAAACTATCATACTGTAAATATCACGCAAAATCTTTCTCACAAAATCGCAATTGATTTCCAGGTTTATTGTGAAACAGATGTTTAAGCTGAAGTAGTTTGTGTCTTTCTGCATCAGATAAGAATCCTGCTGTATGTCATTTTTGATGCAGTCGATCTATAGCTGCGTGGCAGATGAAAGAGTCAGGATCAGTCGCTGCAGAATAAGAATCTGCATTAAAAACTGTGTGTACAATCCAAACTAATTGCTTTGCATGTTATTGTTTTGAAATTATCTCGTGTACATTTCTGCAGCAATGACTCTGCTTTCCTATTATATTCGGAGCTGTAGCTGTATATGAATAAGATCTGTTTGTTTTGCATGGTGCTCTGGGATTATAACTGATGTAAATTGGCAGTATATAAATAAAACAGCATTGAATCCTTTTAATTCTGCTTTCAGCTGCAGGAGACACTGCTGTTTAAAACTCTGAAGCTACAGTTAGTGGTTTGCAGAGCTTCACTGCTCCCCAGGATGCATTTAATCTTCTCAATTACAGTTTAAGAGTTAACTTATATCAGTACGTGAGCGTCTGAGTCGTTAAATCAGTGTTCTGTAAAGTCCTAAACATGAAGATTGTTAGGGATTATTACATTTGTGGAGCTCAGTTACATGTTTAGACAGGAAATCGTACAGAGGATTCCTCCACGGGAAAAAAAACTTCCCTACTGCAAAATGCATTTTGCAGTAGGGGAACAGCATTGCAGTGTACGCCCATGTGCTGAACATTTATATTTGTTACCATGGGAAACCTTCAACATGGATCTTTGACACTGAAATTAAAGTACACATAACTGACCAAGTGATTCTGGACGTGTTGAAGGAGCAGATTAACATAAATGGTGATTGGGTGGAGAGATTCTGATAATTTCTAAAAGGAATATAATCCACCCTTCCTTTATTCCCTCCTCCTTCTCTCTCTCTTCTCTCTCTTCCTCTCTCTCTCTTTGAGTCCCAGCCCCTGAAGGTGTCATAACTGTGCTCTCTCTCCCTCTCTCTCACTCACTCACTCACTCACTCACTCACTCACTCCGATCACCGCCTTTCAGATCTTTAAAAGCTGGCGCTTTGCTGTGTCTCTCTCAATCTCCATTTGTGTCCTCTGGCACTGCAGGGGGACTCAGCCGGCAAAGCGCCAAGGAAATCTACTGTTTTAGGAGCAGGAAACGGACGCAGAAAAGCAAAGGGGGGAAAAAAATACAAGAGTGATATATATCCAGAAATAGCATCGGCCACATTTAACTGACAGGGAGTGACAGTGTGCAGAACCTGAGACCTGAACAGAAGATGCCTCTCCTTTCTAACTTAACGGCCGTTGTGTTGCTGTTGATCGCCCACTGCGGATCTTGGGCTGGGGGAAGCCGCTGGGGGCCCTTCAAAGTCTGTCCCTCCTGCAAAGATCCCCTGGGGGCGGGCCGGCCCCCGAGGGACCACGACGTCGCGGGCAGCACGACAGTTTTGGCCCAGGGGGAGCCGTGTGGCGTGTACACCCTGAGCTGTGCCAAGGGGCTCCGCTGCGTGCCCCCACCCAGGGAGCACAGCCCCCTGCAGGCTCTGTTGCAGGGACGAGGCGTTTGCGCCAAGCACATCAGAACTAGTCCCACCGAGAGGCCCCACCCCACAGGTAAGACACAAGTGCATGAAATCACATACAGACTCAGCTTGACATTTAGTGTTATATTACGAGGGGTGCTGCACGCATTTCTGCAGATTCGCTCTTTTATTGCATGCATGTGATGCTGTGTCACCAGTTAGTGTCTAGCCAAAGCACCTCTGGAATCGCCATAGATGGAAACTCATTCATGATTCTGCTGCTTTGCAGGAACTATTACACTCTTGGTTCTGTTTCAGCATTAGTTTGCCTGTAAAGATGTAAATGCTTGCATTTATTTAAATGATTTTGGTTGTTGTTTTTTTAGCTGTAACACATCCAGATGTATCATCCATTGCCATGCCAGGGCTCATGACAATGATTTGTCCTACAAGTCAACCTCTCCATAGGGAATTCAGATGGAATGTGAAACTATCACAGTGTCACCTACATCCTGATCAGGCTGCTATTTATTGCAGTGATCACCATCTGCTGTTCAAACTGAGATACTGCGAATAACCGGCATGAAAAAAGGGAGCGTACTGATGGTAATCAGTGCTCAGTCACAGCTGGAGGTCTTCAACGGACTTGTTTAGCGCAAAGATGCAGCAGTCCATTGCAAATTGTAAAACAAATTGAGAAATGGAGACCGCTGCTGTTTTAATGTCACATTCTCATCATGGCGTTTCCTTTCCTCCCAGGTCCACATCCCTCACACTTTGGCGACCTTGAAAAAGTAAGTTTAAGCCCTTCTTTTATATCTCTGCAAAGTAAAGAAAATAAAAAAAGAAGAAGGATGCAGTGCAATTCATTTCCTCACGGATCTGCTGCTGTTCAGGGTGTTGCAGCGACATGTACACACACTGCTCACACGCCATGCATTATGGTGCATGATGTGTGTGCTGCTATGCGGCAGAACTAATTGAGCATGATGTGAATCAGGAAAGTTTGGACTCGGCTGCTGCAGCCACAGATTTATTTTAAACAGAAGAGAAGTCTGTATGTTCAGAAGTGGTGTGTGTGCTGCTGAAAGAGATGACACAGTCACATTTCACACCAGAAAAATGCACAGTCATTTCTGTGACCTGAAAAGCTGAAGCATTGTATAACAAAACGTTATATAATGTGACACAATATGTGACATCTGATACACATAAATGATCCTGCTTGTTACGATGCAGAAGGCTGCTAATCTAACACTGACGAAGGATTTCTGAGAGGAGCCAGCAGCTTTTAAATGCCACCCAGGTTCTGTCTTTGCTTCCCTGGGGCTTTTAAAGTCGCCCTCTGCGTTGCTCTTTTTCCAGGCACCCTGTCGCAAACTGCTCAACAGCGTCCTGAGGGGTCTGGAGCTGACCATCTTCCAGTCTGACCGTGACATCTACATTCCCAACTGTGACACCCGGGGCTTCTACAGGAAAAAGCAGGTAGAGGTTTCTAGATCTTTACTCTGTTCAGTGTTGCACAATTTGCATGAGTGCATGGAGGATTTTTTTGTTGTTGTTTTTTTACTCCTTTTTACCCTAAATAAAATCCAGTAAAACCATTTATATGTGTGTAAATATGGTAGTTGCAGCATCGTGCTGTGGGGGGATGCTGGAAATCCTAAACAGCTTAAAATAATGGAAATAACCACATTCATGTTTTGGAAATGGCCCAGTCAAAGTCCAGACCTAAATCCAAGTGAGGTAATGCTTTAAAAATGAGTATCAACGCAGAGGTTACAAACTTTTCCATGTCATTTCCCCCAAAACTGCATTAACTTCTAACCGGAGATCCCCTTTGCAAGTCCACAGACATTGCTGCTACAAAATATTTAAATTAACATCAATTTTCAGAATGTTTTGTTCCTCACATTTATTCACTATCTGTTTAATGCTGCCTCACACCTTCTGATTTTAGTCGGCGGTGAGTTATTAGGGGGTTTTCCAGAGGTGTCCTCCACTGCAGGACTGCTGGACGGTTCCTTCTGCCTGTTTCTTGTCAGAAATGTTTCCATTTCTTGCTGCTACGCCAGCTGGAAGAGCAAAGCAGCTTAATTTTGAGTCAATCAGAAGGATACACAATGTAAATAACATTATGATTAAAAAACAGGTTAGACTTTATGATTTCAAAAATTATAGGTGACCCTTCAACTTTCTGAGCTTACCTAGCGCCCTCTTGTGGCCCCACCTTGAAAAACAAAAATCATTTAACAGAAGGAAGGATGGGAGAAACATTTCAGTATTGATTATACAAAGTGTTGATTCAGACAGGCTTAACACAACTGCATGCCACACTTTTAAGATTTTCCATTGGTTTTTGTCAGACCATTAAGTTTCATTTAAAAAATCTTTAATTGTCCTAAATTCATTGAGAACAAAAATGGCTTTAAATACGTTATTCATAGCTCTTAAATTTTGTTGTGAAAGGCCTATTTAATCTCAAATATTCTATGTAGCTTTATTTATTTTTCCTTGCGGGTCTTTACTACTACACAAATCTTTGAGTAGCTCAAACATTTTCACTGCATTCTGTGACTCGAGGCAGTAGCGGCTACCGCTACCTAGAAAGGGTAAAAGCTAGTTAGCTTCTTTACCACCATCATGGCTAAATGCAAATGTATTGCCAGTTGGCTGGGTGATGTTCGTCTTAGCTATTGGTTTACTTATGTTTCCAGCCCATATGATTTATTTATTTGCAATGTTTTTTTTTTGTACATTTTTGTAGTGATACAAGTCTTAAAGCTTATGCAATATTCACATTTTGCACATTTTTGTACTTCCATTTGGGTCTCAACTGCTTCTAAAAATAGTTCAAGTGCTTAAAAAAAGTCATCCAGCTGGTTTTGTTTTAGTTGATGTTTTTTGAAGTGTGGAAAACAAGCCGTTTCAAAAAAACCTCGTGATTGTTTAGTCATACTGCGCTGTTACCTAGCAACCCCAGCCGAGTTCCGCCCATCACCTAGCAACTGTATCTGAGCTCCAGCATGCTTAGTCAGCTGGTTTAACCGCTGTATGCTCTGGACAATGGCTGCTGGAAACAACTTGGAAACCACCAGCTACATTTTTGTTGGTTGTGCAGGAGGCTCTACTTAAGCTTTTCAAAGATGGACGGTTGTAGAATTGCGCTTCTGTTTTCAGCCATTTTCACATGAGAGTGTAAATGTTTTGTATAACTTATAACTGATAGACCTGTTAAAGGAAGCCACCATTAAATTTATTTTCTAATGGCCTTACTAAAGGTCTTAAAAAGTCTTACACTTGAGTTGGTGAAACCTTCAGAAACCCTGAAGGTTTCACCAAAGAAAATACATGAAAAAGTAAATTTTTGTGTCCATTTATTTCTCTCTCCTCATAGTGCCGCTCCTCCAAGGGCATGCAGCGTGGCCACTGCTGGTGCGTAGACGAACTCGGCGCGCCCCTGCCTTCCCGTGCCAGAGAGGACGGCACTTTACCATGCGATGGGGAGTGAGGGACTCGTCTGCCCAACTGCTCTGAGCCTGGAGAAGGAGAAGAAGGAGGAGGTGGTGGTGGTTGATGGATGGAGGAGCTGGAGCACAGGGAGTGGAGGGCGGGTGGCTTTAGCATGTGCTAGACACTGCATGGACAGGAGGTAACAGGGATAAACCACTCCCTATGGGGAAAATACACATTCATGCCCTCTCTTTCTCTCTGTCTCTTGTCTCTTGCAGCAAGATACTCTCTTTTAAGGTCAAGCATCAGCAACAGTAACATCTGCCTGAATGTCAAACAGCTGCAGCAGCGTCCTCTGCCTCGTCTCGGTGACATGTTGTATGCTCTTGTTAACGCTCCGTGAACTGCCTCAGTGATGATTTAAAATCAAAACAAACAAAAACAGCCTCCGTATTCCCTGACTCTTATCCCGGCTTTTCTCCTCTTTTTCTTCCTTTTTCACTTTTTAGGGATAGCTGACACTGCCTGTGTTTGTTCTGATCTCAGTGGGCTGAAATACTGTTAAGCAGGTGATGTGACACAAAAACTTCTGGAAAAATAAAATTTAAAATGTGTCTCCCTCACTGTCCTCTTTCTCCCGCTCTCCAAAGATACACTGATATCGCCATAAATGACAGAAAAATACTTCTTTTTTTATTATTAACTTATTTTTGAGTATGTATTGCCATCAATTACTGCTTGAATCCTATAGTATCAAATATATATAGATATATAAATACATGTCAAGTCAGAAAAAATATCTATAAAAGTGCATCGGTTCATTCTGACTGCCTAACAGTTGTTTCTTTGTACATATGTTTCATTTCTGTGGTGAAGTGGCAGACAAAAAGCTTACAGCTGTTACTCTTTTAAAAAAAGTTGTAAGGCATATTTTTCTACACATCAGTATAATATTTTATATATATAAATATATATATATATATATATAAATGAATTGTTGATTTATTTAATGAAGCTACAATACAATGCCATGTATTTTTATATTGTCAGCAGTTTCTTATTTAAATACAGAGATTATTTTATTTCATGTCGGGGTGAAGACGCCTTTTTGGGCCACAATGCATTCATTAGAGCTCCATTCAACTGCTGTACATGACATGTAACGGTTATAACTCATGTTTATCTCTTAATTTTTTCTGTTTATTTATGTTTTTTAAGGGGTTAAGAATGAGAATGATTATTCTTTGTTTTATTTCGGCACGTCAAAACATAAGCTTTTATTTCAGTACTAGAAAAAAGCAGAAAAAAATAAGATTTGTTAGTGTTATGGTATATCTCTGCTGCGTCCTTGCAAAAGTCCCCCAAAATCTGTGTGCTACTAAATGAAATTAATGCTGTTTCTGACCAATCTTGTGCCAGTGTGTGTTGCTGTGGTGATAGGTCTCTGCACAGAGGACCTGTAAAATGTTTGCAAATACAAAAATAAAACATGACAGTAAAAATGGAGAAGAATAAACATATATTACTAGAACGTCTGGTGTCGAGTGTTTTCTTTCTTTTCACCAAAGCTGAGCCAAATAAAACAGCATCACTACTGCGGCTTAATAGAAACTACAGTAGAAATAGAGTCGCAGTGATATTGTAAAAAATGTATGTTTCTTCACATCACTATGGGGTACTGATAAGGTCGTAAACAATGACTAGTTCAGTTTTGCAGATGCATATTCTGCAGCGAGTAAGTAATGCCACGCTGTTTAATTTTATTTAATTACATGCATAATACAACTACTGTCACATGCAGTAATATCAATACCAAATAAATTCAGAAACAGTTTATTGTACCCTCAAAATATCATCAAGAAAAATCTTTTCACTGAACTGGAAATCCAGAACATCACTAAGTTTTTAGTCTGCGCCCCAAGTTATTAATAACTTGTAAATCTAAAAGTCAAAGTTTGAAAGAAATTACTTTGGAAATCAAGCATATGACTTTGAATATTGAAATTATAACTTTAAATCTCAAAATGATAACTTTGCAAGTCATATTTATGATGTTGAAAATTGTAATTATGACTTTAAAATTATAACTGAAGGTCAAAGTTATATTGAAAGTTGAAATTATAATCAAAAATCTAAATTTTGACTTTGAAAGTCTAAATTATGATTTTGAAAGAAAGTATGACTTTGAAAGTCAAACATATGACTTTGAAAACTGAAATCATAACTTTAAATCTCAAAATTATGACTTTACAAGGAAAAATTATGATGTTAAGATTGAAAATTGTATTTAAAGTTGAAATTATGACTTTGAAAGTGGAATCATGATGTTGAAACATGAAATTAAATATGAAAACTATGACAAGATCTCAAAATTCTGGTTTTGTTTAGTCATCACTTCAAGTGGCAGTAATGGACTTCCATAATTTCCGTGGAATAACCAAAAAAAAAAACAAACACACAAAAAATGTGTAAGTCCCCGCCCATATTTGGGTCACCTGACTCCAAAAGATCAATTTTGATTGGTCCCTGACAGCTGTCAATCATACACTCACCGTTTGGTCAACTGAAAATAACGCGGTTGAGCTCGAGGTGGCGGTGGTGGACTGTGAACTGTCAGTGAGGTTAAGAAAACACTTCTGTTGTGGTTATGGGAGACTGAGTACTGACTCGTGTCTATAGTTTAAACGTTAAACTGAACCCTGGAAGAAGCGGTGTCGGTTAGAGCGGTCAGAGCTTAGGCGCGTAAACTTTGGCTGTCACAGTCAGCGGCGCGTGAAGGAGCCGTTAAACCATCATCAGGAAGAAGAAGACGCGTCACCGCCCGCTCGGAGCTCCCTCTCTCTCGGCAGGGGACGACAGAACACGGTCCGCGGCCATGGCTGCCCTCGGTAACTCGGGGACTGTTACGTCCAGTCCGATGGTGGTCCTGGCGCCCAAGACGAAGACGAAGAAGAAGCACTTTGTTCAGCAGAAGGTGAAGGTGTTTCGAGCCAGCGAGCCCATCGTGAGCGTGTTCATCTGGGGCGTGAATCACTCGGTGAGTCGGTGGAAGCTAACGTTTCACTACATGCTAATCACCTCAGTTGGAATGTGCTAACTCGGTGTAGCTTCGGTGTTAGCATCAGAGACAACCTCACTCTTTTATAACGTTTCGGAGAGATGACAGCAGAATCTGTGACATGACAGACTGGAAACTTAAAAGAATTAATAACTAACATGTCTTTATGGCACAAAGGGAGTGATCTGATCCGTGGGTTTTTATTT
Source organism: Girardinus metallicus (assembly GCA_903067095.1). NCBI lineage: Eukaryota > Metazoa > Chordata > Actinopteri > Cyprinodontiformes > Poeciliidae > Girardinus > Girardinus metallicus. The sequence goes on along the minus strand of CAEGAE010013615.1, from coordinate 2,195 downwards.
TAGTTTACATAGGCGCTTATGGGACTTAGAATGTGTTTATTTTGAACTTAGCATTAAGTTACAGTTTAAATACCATAAATTCCTTCTTTTATTTGTGTTAAAATATGTATTTTAGGAGTAAGCTTCATAATTTCACATTTATCATCAGATTTCTCGCTTTTCAGTTTGAAAAATATGTCAACATGTTGACTATTTCTTTATTTACCATTTATATTATTACAAAAGTATTAATTGTAAATGTATACAGCCGACTTGTCTGTGACGCAATAAATAGTCCAGCTCCTAAAAAATATTTAATTTTACAGCTTTTTAAGGGTCGCTGCTCCTGATCTCAACACTTCCTCTACTAAAGCAAAGTTGTTTATTCCTGAGGTTGATCATTGTGTTTTTTTTACTTTATGGACAGAGCTTTTATGTTTTTTAGACTTTGAAGCCCTACTGTAGGGCTGCACTGTGTTGGAAAAGCCTGATATTGCAATGTTATTGTTAATATCATATAAAATGTAACTAAAAACACATTTTTCCCCACTTCGCCTTTTCTTTTCTATTGTAACAATGCTCGATGAAAGGAATTCTTCTTAAGTTACATGGAAAAACGATTGCTACTACTGAAGCGCTTTGTTCGTTTTGTTTCTTTCTGGTAAAATTTGTTGTTGCCAGCACGACAGGAACATTGCACTAGGTTGGAGCACAGATCCAATGTCAAAGGTCGACCTGCGTGTTTCAGATGTTTACCTGGATCAGCAAACTTAAATTAAAACATGTTAAAACATTCTCCAGAAATGAAATGAAAAATGTTGAGGAGGTAATGTCACCGTTTGAATCAGCTGTGTAGGAACAGGGACACATGTAAAGCATGTAGGACACTGGCCCCTGAGGACTGGAGTTGGACACTCCTGCTCTTGTCTTATCCTCTTCAGCTCAATCATGCTAAACTCTGGGTTCAAGTCTCAGAGTTTAGCATGATTCTAACTGTTTTTATGGGATTTTTGGAGGCTAAGATGTTATTTGCTGCAGTTCTAACTGATTATCCTCTTCACAAAGTGGCTGGGATATCAATAAGGATTCTTACTAAACTTGTAGGACAATATATCCATAAAATAAGCACTTATGGGAAGCTATATTTTAGTAGCAGTGATGCTAAAGCTCACAGTGAGTGGTAGGAAAACAGTGAAATTGGCATCAAAATACTTTTGTAATATTATGTTTGGATGATTTTGTGCAGCTCTAGTCCTTGTCTAGTTTAGTGGCTACCAGGTTAAGTTGAAGGGATTGTTCCACATTTATTTTCATTAAACTTCGATTTTGTTTTAGAAAATTTAATGTAAGATGCAGCAGGATATATTTTTACGCATTTTCACAGGGTTGCCAGTAAATATTACTATTACTGTAGCATATATGTTTGATTTTTTTTTCGATGTAATTTTATAAATGTCTCTAACATTTTTACACTTGAGGAGAGAAATGACAATTTTTTAAAAAAATGCAAATTTATAAAAACATTTAAAAAGTAAGTAAGAAACAGAAGTGGCATGTTAAAGTCTAATTATGGGTTTAGGAGATGTTCATGTTGCACCCAGGTGTTACCATTTAGTCCTGACCTACTTCCATTTTGTGATCATGCCGTTAACTTGGGAGTAAAACATTTTAATCAGATATAAACAGAAGAGTTTTTTTTTTTTTTAAAGATTCTCATATTTGAATTATTTAGTTTGTCATAGAAATTTATATCCCACCTGTTTTCTGCTGTTGTTCCAGTTTCAGTATAAAAATTTTAACTTGGATAGTAGGGCTGTTGTAAATGAATATTTTAGTAATCGAGTAATCTATCGATTATTCTTACAATTAATCGAGTAATCGCATTAAAAAATTTATAAAATAAAATATTGGTAAATGTGGCATAACACCGGTGTAACTATCGGATATCAATGTCAGTCCAATTTTTCATATATGAGCTTCTCTGCTAGCTACTTTTTTGTAGTTCAGAAAATTAACCTGTAACAATAATAGCTCACTTTCTAAGTTAGCCTGAAGAAAAGTTATACAAAAACCTGAAATTATATTCAATTTAATAATAAAGAGTCAGGCTCACAAATGCGCTTATAAAAAATGTCTGTACTCCAATTTTTAGTTTATGTTTTCATCTTCAGTGAGTTTAATAGATGAACTCTCACCTTGCCCCATACCTGTTTGAG
>CAEGAE010013607.1:0-18715 GCA_903067095.1 Girardinus metallicus | reverse complement strand
AGGGAGCGGGAGAGAACGGCTGGCCGAAATTAGCGTTCATAAATCGGATTAGCCTTGAGCTAAACGCCGCTTACACCGTTGAGCTCCAGCAGCTAGCATGAAGCTGACGTCATCGTCGTATCAACGCATGTGCGATCTGATCTCCAAATGATGCCCCGCCTCTTCCGTGACATCACTCTCACACAAACAAAAGGTGAGTCTGTATTTTATTAGTTTATATGTGCAATCTTAGTCTTTTATTTATGCGTGTGAGAAAAATTGTATGCATGTGTGATATTTTAGTAGTGTGTATGCGCAATTTTAGTATTTTTTTGTGTGTGAGAGAAAGATTGTATATGTGTGTGACATTTTAATAGTATATATGTGCAATTTTAATATTTTTGTGTGTGTATTAGTTTTTAGTAGTGTGTGAGAGACAAAACATATTTTTTGTCCTAAACGGCCCCTTATTGAATCTACAGCACTATCAAATGTGAAATTCAGAGTTTTCAAGTGCTGACATCTAGTGGTGATCACAGAAACTGCATGTGAAACTTTGTGTACAGTCATTGTGTTATTGCCGTTTGGTTTAATAAATTCTAATCTCCTAATGAATTCTTATTATTTTTCCAGGAAGCTCATTCATTCCTGGACCACCTGGACCACCGGGACCACCAGGACCACCTGGGAGTGAATCACCTGCTGTTGGCCAGTACATTACTGACTACCTCCATAGTAAGACTTTCAGTTATTTTTTTTATTCTTGTAACATGAATCAAATAGCTTAAGGAGGCTTTCTGCTGTGATCTACAGGCGACAGCATCAGACAGTACTTGGCTGGACCTCCTGGACCTCCTGGGCCTCCTGGAGAACCAGGCTCTCCTGGTGTTTCAGAAGACGCGTTGGTGGATAATGTAGCCAGTCGAGTTATCTCCTACATCCAGAGTAAGATCACGATGTTGGACATTTCCCACACCAGTCTGAAGGACACAGCTCTTTTTCTGACTGTTCTGATATTTGTTTTGAACATGCAGGTTCCGGCCAGGGGGCGCCTGGTCCTCCTGGCCCACCTGGATCCGTCTCTGTCAATGACATCATCGGTCTGCTGCAACGTAAGTGGCATCACATCAAAGTGATGAATCTTAAGCGGTAACAAGATGCAGTAGGGTTAGAGTAGAGATAGGGTTAGGAGAATAGTAAAAGGGTAAAAGTTGGAGTCTCTTACATTTAAGACAACTGCATCAAAGGAATCCGTAATCCATATGTCTGAACATCATACCAACATGGAGAAATGAGGAAAAATTAAGCCAGTGATAATTACTCATTATAAAACATAACCTTGTGTTTCGAAGCTAGTATGTTCCTATTGTTACGACGGCGGACATCTTGTTTCCAGGAGACGAAGTGAGGGTGTACCTTATGGGCCCACCAGGCCCACCAGGACCTCCTGGAGGTCCAGGTATTGGCGGCTTCCCGTTTAACCCCCAAGAGGTGGCTGAACGCGTCTACAGCCTCTTGAATCGTGAGTGCTAAGTTCATGCTTTATGTTCAGTGCAGGACAGATGTTTTGATCTGTCTAATTGTCGGGTTTTGTCTGTCACCAGAGAGAGGGGCACTGGGTGCACCTGGAGCTCCAGGACCTCCTGGGCCTCCAGGGCCTCCTGGAAACCTGTTGGCAAGTAAGAGCTTTAATCATCCAAGAGCGCAGATTCTAATATCCAAACTATTTGATATCACTGCATTGGCGTTCTCATTCTGATTTGATCTCTGTTGTTCCAGCTGGGTTTCAGTCTCTTATCGGCCCTCCAGGACCCCCTGGTGCACAGGGTGTTCCTGGGCCACAAGGTCCGCCTGGGCCCCCCGGACCGCCAGGATTTGGGAGCTATGTCAACTCGGACATCCGTGACTACCTGCAGAGTGAGTTCAGACAGGAAATGTATTTGATGAACTGCGCCTGTAGAAGTGTTCAGTGTCTGTTCTGTACGACTTTATCCTTCTGTCTGTGGAGGTTTTGTTTGGACCTTTCTTCTTTACTGCGTTGCTTACCCCCAAATCTGCTTTCTTTCAGATAAATTGTATAAAACATTTGCACATGTTTTTGTGCAAATGTTGATATTTTAGCATAAATTTGGCCTAAATTCGTCATGCTCTTCTGTGTGTGTTGGCTCCACTCATTTTGTGAACTTTTACAATTTGTCTGGGGACAGACTCGTGCTTTTACAGGGAGGATAGTTCCACCTTAAGTTTATTGAAATTTTGCCGATATTCCCATTCCCCACTAATTATGGAAGACAATACTAACCCTTTGCCTTCCGTTCTGCTGCCCCCTACAGGTGTTTCCCTCAGAGGCCCTCCGGGGCCCCCTGGACCAGAGGGCCCTCCTGGTCCAATCGGACGAATGGTTTCCTTTACAGACCACAACAACAGAGACATGCTGAAGCCTGAAAGACAAGATTATGTCCAGCATGAGTTTGATGGTAAAGAGAAGCTAACGCAGAGTCCTGGACCAGAACCGGGTCATGTAGCACAAACCTACTGGTGGGACAGGTGGACAGGAACGAAGTCTCTTTTTTTTCAGGTGGTGATGGTTTGAGTCGACCCATGTTTGGACCTCCTGGTCCACCGGGGGCCCCTGGACCTCGGGGACACAAGGGAGAGCCAGGTTTGGGCAGTAGCACAGAATGGGGCCCGAACTCAATTAACTTATCCATCATGGCTGAAAGACTGACTGATTACATTAAAGGTACATTGAAAATTAACTGAAATTTCTATAACTTTGAATTTCTGCATCTCCACATCTTGCGGAAAACGTTTGTAATTGCACACACCGATTAGTGAAAAAGATTTAAGATCAAAGAAAGCAGATAGAAAAACTAAATTTTTTTAAGTAAACGTACAGGAACTACAGTTTAACCAGTGACTTAAAAATGCTCAGCAGCATCATTTATATATTTTAATTCTCATTCGCAGCTCATGGCGTTCTGGACGGTATCATTGAGAACTACAGTAGCAGGATCTTCCAGGGTCCCCCAGGGCCACCTGGGCCTCCAGGCCCCGCCTGGTTTGGTTCCCATGGAAATGCCACAAACATTATGGAAATTATCGAAGGTAGGAAAACTACAGAAAAGAAATACATCAAACTGTGATAAATTGGATCATAGACCTGCTTACACTCTCCTGTTTTACAGCTGTTGGGCAGCAGAGCCGCCATGGACCTGCTGTCCGTGGGCCCCGGGGACCACCCGGCCCCCCAGGTCCACCAGGAGAGAGCCGACTGTTTGGTTCTCACACCAACATTGTTGACATAATGGACTACATCAAAGGTAACAAATATATTTAATATTGTCTAATAAATTGGTCATAAATGTCCGACTGTGAATTTTGAATATTTTTTTAAAATTCTTCACAGGCCATGGAGTGATTGTGGGACCACCAGGGAGACCGGGACCGAAAGGGGATCAAGGACATCCAGGACTAACAGGAGCAAAAGGTGAAGCATGTCAAACACACTGCAAATCTAACTGCTTTACCGGGCATGTCAGAGTTTCTTACCAGACTTCATGAGCCTCGAGGCCAAATACTGCCTCACATTGCTTAGCAACCAATCAAAATCAAGGCTGCATGTTGTGGATTTTAGGTTATTAAGAGTTTCTGTCAAAAACGTGTGTGCTTGCAGGTGAACGAGGTTATCCTGGGGCTCAGGGATACAGAGGACCAAAGGGTGACAGAGGTCAGTTTAAAAAAAGAGAATGAGATGTTTTACCTGCAACTTAACATGAACGTTACTCCAGTGTTTAAAAACGCAATGGTTGCAACAGATAAAAACACATTAAGACAGTAAAGATTTTCTCACTTGGTTAGAGCAGGTCGTTGTAGCAAACAGAAGAATCCAGCAAAGACAATTAAAACCAGGAGCCTAAAAACCGGGGCTGGAGAGGAAGGGAAGCAGAGGAGTTAATCTGAGGAGATGTGAAGCAGCTGTGGCAGGAGGAAAGCAGGGAAACTGAGAGAGACTAATTAACACAAAGTGTCTTAATGCTCAATTTTTTTTTAAGTCATCTTTCATCCTACTACATAAATGCGACCTCAAACTTCTGCACTTCCAGGCAGCGAATGAGGGGCTTAAGAGAATGTGTTCTGATTTTCAAAGGGAAGTAGACCCGACAATCATCTGCATAAACATAAAAAAAGATGTATTTTTGAAAAAAAGACAGCAAGTAGAGCGAAAAAAATCAAATCACCAGAGGGAGGCGTCTGAGATGCTGCAGTAATATTTAATTTTTTAACTGAAATTTTTGTTACGTTTCAGGAGATTTCTCACTGACAACAAGAAGGAGGAGAAGCTCTGGTGTTTGAACTCAGAGCTCCAAGTGGGATCATCAGAGCTGTTCTTATGAACGACTGGACATTGCTGTGGGTTGTGTAAAGTATTGAATTTTATGGTATGACGTTTGTGTTCATTATGTGCATTTTTAAAGGATATTTTTTAAATATATTTTAAAATTTTTGTATGTATGAGAACAAAGGAGAAGCTTTTGTTTACAGGAAATATTTTATTTACAGAATGAAAATCAACATCATACAAGCATTTCTAAAAACTATACATGTATTTAAAAAATGAATTACTGATGTCTGTTTTTGCTTTCAGTCTGAATTTAGGAAGTTGAACAGTTTTCGTATAAATAGTAACTGAAAATATTTTTATAAAAAAAGGTGCACAGCACTCCTTCATTATATTTATTTAACAACTCAGAACAGCCAATGAAGAAAAACAAAAACGAGATGAACCAATCAGAGGTCAGAAAGGCCTAAACCAGTCAGGTCCAGTTTTTTTTTTTGAATTAATAAAAGAAATAAATGTTTGTGTTTTGTTTAGTTTGCTTGAATACAGAATAAAAACCTCCACAACACGTCTGAATCCTTAAAGTCGCAGTAACAACTTTACAATACATCTAACTTATTAAGGCTAACAGATCTACTTTGGGCTTTTCAAGAAACAAAATACGTCATCAGAAGATGAAGATACACAAACGTTTCTTCATTTTCCAGATTTTTCTCTCTTTGCTGTTCGAGCTGATAACTTGATGTTTCCTTAGAGAATAAAAATTATGAGTGTCTTTGAAATGTTTACAACAAACCTGAAGGAAAAAACTGCATCCATGTCAGCCAGGAGATTAGAGCATCGCAGCCTAAATGGAACCACAAAATCTAAAATGTCTACATGAAAATGTGCTGCAACTCGTTCCTTCAACAGGAGTTTTTTAGCCACAAATACATTCTGTATCATAATCACTTAGAAATGATTGACTGATTCATGTTTGGCCATAAAAAAAGAGAGCGATCCGTAGTGAAACGTCTGCAGGGATCTGAAGGTGGAGATATTTCCGGTTCTTCAGGCACTAGGTTGTGACGACTGAAGTGGCGCCGCAGCGACTCCTCAGACTTCCTGTCTTCTGTCGGCCCGTTTGGGTTAGAACCCGGTGGAGTGGACGCTGGGGATCGGGTAGAACTTGGAGATGCGGCTCTGGGTGGACGGGTTAAGGCACTCGGACTCCCCGCTCATCTTGAAGAACACTTCCTGTTCCTGCAGCTTCCTGGCGAACTCCTCCTCCAACGCCTGCAAACAAACATCAATTACCATGGAAACAAACAAAAGACCATAGAAAGTGTTTTGTAGACTGTATGGAGCAGAGAGTAGCAATGTCCTGCCACTAACTGAGAGTTATCAAGCTAACTGCAGCCTCCAACCAAACAGATTGTTTAAAAACTGTAAAGTTCAGAGAGTTTTCCTTCTATATTTTTGTCCTTTTTCACCAGTTTCACTTTAAAAGTTAAAAATTATAATTCAGGTACTTTTGTTGCGGCTTTTGGACCGCAGGAGACAGAAAAAAGTTTCTATACAAAACCCATAAACTAGTCAACGCATGCCTAATTCAATTCATTATTTTGTTGCTAAAATGTAGGGCTGAAACAATTAATGGGATTAATCATGATTAATTGATTATGGAAATAGTCATTCAAGTAGTAATAAATTAATTGTGGATTGGAATAAACACTCATAAACAGCCATTTTCTGAAAGAAGAACAAATTCAGAGCAGTAATTAAGCCAAAAGTGTACAAAAATATATACGTTTTGAATTTAAGATAAAAAGAAAAAATCTGTGTAAACATGTTTTACCCAAAACTCCTCAGTGGAAGTTATAGCTTTACATGCACAAAAATATCTATTTATCACCTTTTGCTATGCGATTCGTAATAGTTTTATCCAAAAATGATTCAACAGGTCATTCCTGCACTGTGTTGATGTTACGTCGAGCAGAAGGATGTGAGCTTTCGCATGTTGATGTTATCGTTAGTCGCAGCCCTACTAAATATGTCAAGTGGATTTCACAGTAGGACTACATTACGAGAATAGATAATGTGATTTGATCTAACTAAATAAATAAAGTTATGTCATCTTTGCGGGCGGTCTACCTTCTTCCTGGGCCGGAGCTTCTCCCTCCACTCCTTCAGCTCCACGCTGTGCTCCTCGTCCAGCTCCTTCAGCTTCTGGGTCTCATGTTCGATGAGCAGGTGACACTTCTCATTCTGAAACACAAACATCCCTTCAGCTCATTCTGCTATGAAAACCCAACTTTAACAGGGCTAAAGCAGTTTTCGCTGTGAGGACCTGCAGCTGCTGCAGCTCCCGGATGTTGACGTCGCACTGCAGCTGCAGGTCTCTCATCTGGTTGTCGTGTTTCTGCTGCTGGTGGAGACGCTCGTTCTTCTGCCTCCTCTCCTCCTGAGCAGCAAACTGGGAACAGAGACAGTGATGAGCCGACTGGATTCATTCACAGCTTCTCTCTGACCAGAGGCGCCATCCCACCTGCTTGACCTTGTCCCTCTCCTGCTCAGGGGTGATGAGAGCTGCGGTGATACGGAGGCTCTTCTTGAACATGGCCATGCGCGTTTTGGCCTCGCTGCGTTGGATTTTGGGCAGCCGGGCTCGCTCCTGCGTCTGTTTGTTCTTCAGCTCCTCGATGAGACGCTGGTTGTAGCGCTGCATCTGCTCCATCTCCTGCAGGCACAAAGCAGCTGCTGGGAAAGTTCTCAGTACCACGAGACGGGTTTTACTTTGATATTTTGGAGCAGAACAACGAGTTGCTTCCAATTTCTGAATCATTTCCATCTGCATGGTGATGAACTAACTGACTGAGGAAGCCACAGACTCCAGCTGATGTCCAGCAGCTCCAGCCGTGTTTCTGTACCTTCTCATGTCTCTTCAGCAGCTGGTGTCTCTGCATGAAGTACTGATCTTTTAGCTGCTGTTTGAACAGCTGGTGTTTCTCCTGCAGGTGGCGCTCTTCCATCTCCCACATTGCAGCTTCTCGTGCTGCATGCATAAACAAGAGAAGACAAACATGAGGCGGACTGCTAGTAAATTATTAAATAAGAAACGTTTGCAGCCGTTTTAAGCTTATTTTATACAGATCTCAGTTTATGACCTTTGAACCCTGTCACTTTCATTTCCAGTTAAAGCTGTTAAGAATGACCAGGCCAAACCCGCATTTCTGAGCAGTGACTCATTTATGCTGCGTTCTAGAAACCTGGGATGTGGGAACTCCAAGCTGGTTTGACATCAGAACCAAAGTGACAATGTTCTGGTTAAGAAGTTAGAATTTCAACATGGCGACGCCCATAAACATCATTTTACAATTTACTTTCCATTAACGAGCACCACTATTTACTTCTTCGGTTAGAGTAGCAGGCGCTACATGTAGCATTGATTTAATCAGACTCTTACATCTGTGTCTTGTGTTCCCACCACATCTTGCTACTGCTGATGCGAGGAGCGGCCATTTTGAAACGTGAAATCGACCTTACAGTTCAAACCAAGGGTATTGGGAGTCGCTCCCACTTTCCCAGTGGGAAATCCGTTTTTAGTGGGCATTCCAGTTGATTTTTCTGACTGGGAAGTTGGAATTTTCCAGTTCAGAGTCCCGAGTAAAACTGGAACGCAGCATTAGAGCTGGATCAGGACTGGGTGACTCAAGAATATGTGGCTCTCAGTCACTTTCTACTAATTACACTCAACTTTATACACAATACTTTAGAAATAGCTTTGAAGAACCCAAAAACCCAAATATTTTTTATTTTTATTTTATTTAATTAGCTGATTCACACAACCGCACATTCCTGAACTATTGCAGCCGTTACCTGGAAGTCATGGTTAATATTTAACAGAGTCGACCTCCAAGTTATGAGTATTTGCTGCAGAGTGTGAAGTGGCCTAAAAACAGAAGACCCATTTATTTTCTATGAATTCATCGTTAACATCGGTTCTCAGCTAGCTGTGCTATCTGGTGGTGACGTATTTAACATATGGGCTCCTGGACGTTTCCATTACAGCGGCGTTAAAGCTGAGCCAGGGTTCACCTCTGAGCAGCTGCTGCTTGTGGTTCAGACAGTCTCTCTCTATGGTGGCCAGCTCGTGCTTGTGCTGCTGGATTATTTTCTTCAGCGCGCTGTCCAGATCCTGCTGCTGCTTCTGGAGGAACTCCTGTTCCTGGATTCAGAAGAACACAGATGGTTTCTGAATAAAGGTGGTATTGAGGTCACTTCTGCACACAACATCAACGAGCAGGGCAGGCCCTCTGAGGTCAGATAAAAGTGTCGCTTCCAGGCTCACAGCCAAACTGTCAGCCTAAGAACGGCTTGAGCTGCTAAACCAGACAAACACCTGCTGTTAATGAGCGCTTCACCTGTCGGCCATGTTATTCTGGGCTCAGCTAACTCTGGAGTCTGACCATAACACAGTCAAATGGCACAGGAACTGAAAAAAAAAACAGCCAGAGATGAAGAAACAGCTGATATGATGCACGTCAATCAGCTCTGACATCACAGAAACTCTGAACCAATGGGAGTCTGGATTATAACTTTCATCTTCATCGTCCCTGAAGGCGACAAGCTAGTGGGAAACTTAATAATCGGATCCACAACACTCTTCAGGGTAGATTTTATTTTATTTTTTTTATTTTAAATGTTTTTTTTTGGTAAAGCACCTCAAGACAACATTTGCTGTGAATTGTATCTATAGAACTGAGCTGAATTAACATGAGAGGCCAAAGACAAACTGCTTCTAACACATGGCCAGATGTTGCTTCTGCTACTAATTAGAATCAAGGATTGAGGGAGAAATTAAGACAAAATTATTTGAACACTGTTTTTATTTTTTGTCTTAAATAGATATTCCAGAGTAATCTTTACTGATAAAAACAGACCAAACGTCAAAGAGTTTCCTCTGACATGCTGAATGGCCGCGCTGCTCCATGAAGACAATTCAAACCACTCAATCCTGACATCAGCCACTCCCTGTGGATCACACTCCACTGTCCTCTCACACACACTCAGACACCGAGCGCTCCGGCTGGTGGAAGTGGTTTTAAATGCTATTGGTTTCATTAAACAGGTTCAGACATCAGAACAATGATGGCTCTATGATTTAATAAACGTTTTCCAGCGTCAGAGAGGGTAGAAACAGAAAATCCTCTTTAAGACATTTCATTGTGTCACATGCTGTGGAGAAAGTCCTGCTTTCTGTTTGCTGCAAGGCAGGCGTGAACAACAGAGGGAGCTAAAATGAGGCAGAGCTGTGGACAGTATAAGATTTAACCTGGCCTGGTGGGACCAAAGCTGCAGAAACTCTGGAGGACAGATGAGGGCGCCGTTTGTCTCAGCAGAAACATTTTGGACTCTTGAGGGGCAGAAGGTGGCAGAAGGAGGTGAAAGTGGTGGACTGTTGGGACTCACCTCTTTCTTGCGGTTCTTCAGCATGTTCTGGCACTTGGTCAGCTCCTTGTCCTGCTCAGCTTTGATGCGCTTGGCCTCGTCTCGCAGCCGGTTGGTGTGCTCCTGCTCCAGCCTCTCGATGGTCTGCTTCTGCTGCCGCTCCAGGTTCTCCACCTCCTGGTCGTACTGACGCTTCTTACTCTGTCCAACACAAACCGCCTTGTCACTCAACCGTCTTCATACATCACTGAGACTTTCTGAGACACCGAAGCTCAGAGGGGTTGGAGGAAACATTGTGATGATAAAAGTCAGGAGAGGAGTGAGAACAAACTGTAATATTGCAACAGAAAAGCAAAGTTTGGAGATTAAGCTTCTCCCAAAGGAGAAAGACAGCTAAACGTGTGTTAGTGTTTACAGCTCATTGATGAGGAATTTCACTGTCCTTCACTGTGATTGGTGAATGACTTTTGTAAACAGCCACAAATTCTATTGGCTCTGGCGTTTGATGGACGTGTCAATGATCTGAATCAGGGGTGCCCAAACTTTTTGAGACCAAGATCTACTTTTTCTGTCATCGGCCGGCTGAGATCTACCACATCGACACAAAGATAGAAAAATTGTAAATGAAACTCTATTGACTTATTTTATATGCAAATATACGTTTGTTATAGCAGACATATTAAAGTGATAGAAAACTTAATGTAGTTTCTTCCTCAGTGAGATTCTGATACTGGGAGGACGTTACTGGTTTCTCAGTCAGAAGCCGGTTGCAAACCTGAGGCCAGCAGGTGTTATTATGGCAGATCTGAAATTTAGTTTGATTACCTCAATATAAGAAATTTCAGACTGATAGGAGGAACCACAGAGCTCTGTTAGGTTAAAGCCACATCTTCTGAAGTTTCCCTCCAACCGGTTCCAGAGGAATCACCTCAGACCAGATGATGGACTGGAGTTTATTTCAATGTCAGTTGTGAATGTTAGCTCCTCATTTTCAACAGTGGATCTATAAAGGTTGAAAAAGGTTATCATTTTGGAGAAAATCTCATCAACATCAATATTTCCACTAGATAAGAGACAAAAATAAATATCATGTTTGATATGTAGATAATAGACCATTCATTTCATTTCATATAATTATCACGATAGAAGCCATTTGTTTGTTACTTAATGACATATATTTGTCCTATTTGATGTTTGTTGTGACGTATAAGAACGAGGTAATGAGTCCAAATTTGTCGTTTATTGAATGTTCAGAAACTACAGCCTCTGTAGTTAGGTGAACAAAGGTCAAACAACCTGAGCAGGTGATCAACTCAAAACCATGAGCACCTTTTTACTCTCCGTCTCTCTTTGTCGCTTTAGCACACCCGTTGCTGTGGCAACCACCTGCGCTCCGTAAGCCGAGCAGAGGTTGTTAAAAACATAACATTCAGTCCGATCAGGCTTGATATTTATTTTGCGATTATTAATAAGCCTCTCATGAACACAGCGGTGGTCGAGGAGTTAATTTAAACTGTTGCTCTGCCAGTCAGTCCGTCTTTGAGTCCCTTTTTTTTTTTTTAATGGAACCGAAATGCAATGAATTGCGCAACACCTTGTTGAAACAATAATTACTGAGATTATTAATTTGAACACATTTGGTTGAGTTTTTAAAATTTATTCTTTAATAAAGCTACGAACGTTTTGGACCTTTGAATATTTTGATAAGCGTGTCAGAAGCGGACGCGCTGGTTTCAGCTTCTTGGCGGCGTTCAGTTTGTCACCTACTGCCGAGATCGACTGAAGACCTTCCGCGATCGACCGGCCGGATCGCGATCGACGTATTGAGCACCCCTGATCTGAATCAACCAATGAGCCCCTGAGATACTGTGTTGCTTACAATGCCTGGCCAGAAAACTGAAAGCTCTGAGGCTCAGAGGCCCGTTGTTTAGCGGTACGTTGACTCTTATTTTGTTGTAAAGTTCGCCTGGACTTTATCAACTTATACCTTGTAGTTCCTGAGATGTATTCAATTCATTTTGGATGTTGTTTCTCGAGAAGATATTTCAAAAAGAGGCTGGGAATTCAAGAGGTTAGTGCTGCTGTTGTGACCAATAACCAATATTTACAGATATATACGGTATATTTTTTCGCTATATTGCATCAGTTAACAAATCAAAATTCTGCACTGCATCACTATCATTGTTACATGACCACATAAACACCAAATTTTCAACAAACCTCATTATTGAGAAAGATTTTATGTAATTTTCCCAGACTGTGGGGTCTATGTTTGCTGTGAACCCAAAGGAGAAAGACATTAGCACTTTTTGCTTATGCGTAAAGTCATTTCATCATAATATTCATCAATGTAAGTGAATTTTGTGTGTTTTACTTGTTTTAGTGTTGAATAACTAAACTAAAACTGACAGTAAATCCTTGGAATGTGATAAATTCTCCTTTAATCTGCAGACGATCTGGTTTGTTTCTCTACAGCAGATCGCTCTGAAAGCTCATTTCTTAAAGAGGACACTGTCCTCTATTTCAGAGCAAAACTCTCTTTGTCAGGTTTCTTTATTTTTCATCTTATATCGATAAGATGATAAACTCAAAACCTTTTTACTGCTGCTCAGGTCTGAGCTCTAAATGTCCCAATTTCTGAGTGGAATTTCCCACTGTTCACATATGATGTTCTAACTTTATTATTATATTTTTTCAAAGAAAAACTGTTATTAAAGAAGTTGTTTAAAACAGTCAGGAGACTTGATTCAGTCTCCTCTGAGCAGCAGCTTTCACACAGAACGTGACTGAGCTGCAGTTTGCTGGGAGGCAGTGAAGTTCAGCAGTGTTTGGCTGAGATGATTAGGGTGATAACAGAAAGGTTTGTAGCTACGGCGACCGGGTTCAGGAAGTTCACAGTGCCATGTGAGCAGGGGAAACGGCTCCCTGTGCTTATTTCTAAACAGAAACTACAGCTGCTGCTGGAACTGATCCGGTTTGAAAACAAGGCTGAAATGTTGTGGAGCTGGAGGGAAACAGACATGGCAGACTCACAGTGGTCTCCTGCTCAAAGCGTCTGTAGATCTGCTCCTTCTGCTGCTGCAGCTTGTTGCTGAGCTGCTGCTGGGCTCTCTGCTCCTCCTTCTGCAGGAGACGCAGCTCCCTCAGCTCCTGCCGCCTGCAAGAGGAGGAACAGATAAGTCAGAAAAAATGACCAGTTTAAGTCATTTTCATATTATTTGCATAAAAAGAGTTTGGTTTGAATGAAGTGACATGAGCACCTGAGGAATCTCATCTCCTCGTTTTTGGTGTCGTTGTCAGTGACGATCTTTGATGTTGTGACGCTCACTTCCACCCCGTCCACCATGAACTTACGAGTTTTCTTCAGCGTCTTCTTCTGCCGCCTGGAGTCCTGAGGAAACAGCGAGCAGGTTAAAAGGGAAACGGTCTAACTGTGGCTTTATGTGTTTCTGAGGCTTACCTGTATAGAAACAGAACCAGGCTCCTTTGTTTTGGACAAGAAGCTGGAAATGGACAGATTGAGGTCTACTGAGCTGTTGTCTGCAGCCGAGCCTCTTCCTGAGTCAGAATCTCGCTCCTTTTCGTCTTTGGTTTTATCCGGAACCTTCTTCTCCTCTTCAGTGTTCGTTCTGTCTTTTTCTACAGGCTGCTCACCGTTTTCCTTCTTCAGGACTTCCTGCTCTGGCTCAGGCAGAGTTAGAGTCACCTTGAGGTGTTTGTATCGATCTTCCTCCTCTTCCTGAGCTGGAGTGTTAGCTTCTGGTGCAGCAGGTGAGTTAGTCTCCTGAGGAGGCCCAGGAACCTCGGTTGTGTCCACTTCCTTTTCATCCTCCATGTCTATCTTCAGCTGCTGCAGCTCCTTGGACGGTGTGTCTGGTTCTGCCTCTGACCCCGGTGAAGTGGCATCAGACACAGCCTCTGGAACGTTCTCCTCTGACGGTTTCTCTTCAGGTTCTTCTGGAACTGGAGTGTTTGGAGCTTCCTGTGGTTGCTCCTGTGCAGCAGGCGCAGCAGGTTCCTCTGTGGAGACGGTTTCCGCCACATGGTTGGAGTCGGGAAGCTTGGCCGGGAAAGGAAGTGGTAGGATCGGTTCTATCTTCTCAGGGACTGATTCCAAGGGCGACAAGGGGATCTTTTCGTCCTCGGAGCTGGCGACGCTGACGTCAGACGGAGCCCGTTTGTGGCCCTGGAGGAGCCATGCAGAAGTTAGAACTGTCATATAAACGCAGAGTCAGCAGAAAGCAAAACGTAAAAAGTAACAGCTTCAGAACTGAAAAGAACATCCCACAAACTAAACAACTGCAGCTCATGCTGTCTTCAACGTCTTTTAACCTCCTCTGCAGGCTTTCTGCAGGTTTTACCAACTCCACCATTATTACGACTTGCACCTACACAGAAATGTGCAAACTTCATCCAGCCACTGGCGACAAAAAAAACACTTACACATGACAGAAGCAAAAAACGCTAGCTGTCAAGGCTATGTTAGCAGCGAGTTAGCAGTAGCATCAGCCTGCTCGAGTCAATGAAGATGTCTGAGTGCAACTCAAGCGTTTGCCTGACAGAAAAGTTTTGTGAGAAAACAAAATGAAAACAAAAAGGGGTTAAATAGTGACAAAATTTAAGACAGATGTCAGCTTAGTTTTTTACACTGAATTTTAACCATTTTAAGGACCTTGATTTTAGACATTTGAAGAATGAGAGACAGCACATTGTCAGATGTTACCATCTATAACTTATGTTTAAAGATTTATAGGTCAGTCAGAAAAATGTGATATAAATGTAGAAATAGACACAAAAATACCTCAGCTGTTACCGTTTCTGGTGTAGAAAGTTAAAACAGATGTGGTCTGCATAGAAACTGTTTTGTGTGAAATCTGTGTTGATCTCCAATGTCTGCAATTTATTATTTTGACCAATTTTCTCAGATTCTGAATCTTCATTGTACCATTTCACTCATAAAGAGTAAGTTGAAACATTTCTGACTTTAATGTGATGCCAGCTTGGTGCTGTGTTCCAGTCAATATGGGTTTCATGCGGCCTTGAGGAGCTGCAGTCATCATGGTAAACAATGGAGCGATCGAGGCTCAAAATGACCCAACAGGAAGGATGTTTATGCAAAAACAGAACTAGAGAAATTAGTGTTTGTAGTGGCAGCGTTCCCACGTCCTGCACCTTCTTGGCTTTTGAGGATGAAATCAATAACTGGGATCTTTAATTTTCCATCAAGCAGAAATGCCTAGCCCATAAATTATGATCTGAATAACAATGCTCTTTCTGCCAATTTCATTTTCAAAACTCAACAAACACTCAACTTGAGTTTTTTTGAATTCCTGTAGGATTTTAGTTTCTGTTTAAAAAAGAAGACAAACCTCTAGAATGTGTAGAGAAGAGAAGATATTTGGACAGCTGGCGATACTTTGAGACATAAACTGTTTGATCTCCCTGCCTCCATACTGAATATGAGACATTAGCTGTTTCTATTATGGTCAAAAACAACAAGTCTTACAGTCACAATAGATATTTAGCCCTTTCTTTTTAATACAGTTAAAATACTCTTGAGTTATGAGTGAAAAGTATCAAATATTAACAACCACTCTCTTTTTTCCATGTCGTAAATCTCCAGTAAAACAGACTTTGATGTAAATATCTACTCACCAGATGTGCCTCGGTCTCTTCCTCCTCCTCTTCCTCTTTGTGCTCTTCGATCTCCTCGGTGACCTCAGCCTTCGCCTCGGCTATCAGCTCCCTCAGCGGCCGGCTGTCAGTCACAGTCGAGACGAACGAATGCTGCACACAAGACAAGACCGAAGGCTTGTTGGTAGATAAAAACCCATGTCATTCCAGGCATTGTTCATAAGCAGAGCAGACATTGATGGAGATTTTGACTGGAGACAGAAACATATGAAGAACTGCAGGAAATGGAAACCAAACTCAAAGTCTCAGCTGCTGGTTTATAGCCACCTGTAAACACTCAAACAATTAGAAGAATATGAATATGAAAGAATCAAGACGCCCCAACAAAAAACCCGTGATAGAAAAATAGCATGACGAGAAGAGACTATGATTTGCTTAAGAACACATTAAAAAGCAAAATGGGGCAGCATTTTTGTTTGTCAGACGACCCCAAACACTAAATTCAAACCAGCGTAACGCTGAAGTGAAGTGGGTTGACATCTAGATCTGTGCTGATAAATTGACCCAGATTTTCTTAATTTTAAGATTTCGGTCGATACTTATAGATCAAACCGGTCTTATCTACCTTGGCAGAGGTCTGAAAATCAGCCGCTGTCCTCTTTTGCTCCGTTGACGACTGATATGTCTGCACATGAGCAGTTATAACAATAGGCACCCCACTGTTGCTAACATCATCGCTATATTTAGCAACTTTTCTGACAAAAAGAGAAAAAAAAAAAAAAAAAACCGTATTGGTCGGTGAGGTTTTTTCAGCCAGAAACTGCAGTTGTTGCACCTCCAGTAACATTAAAACTGATGTTTCTGTCCTGGGCTGGAAACCCAGTTCAGAGGTAGCAGAAGCCTGTTGACTCCATGCAGTACATATGTGAAGCCGTTTTTAGAAACTGTGGTTTTACAGCCAAATCTTAGTGCAGTGATTCACTAGAAGGTCAAATCATCATGCAGTAAATATTTCAAGATAATCTGCAAAGAGAATTCAGATGCTGCTATTACTGATCTTTTTTCTTTACTTTCCATAAATTAATAACAAATCTGGTCATTTCTGTCTCAACCTTCTGATTTGTGTGCATGGAAATAAAAACTATTATTCTATTTTCATCTTCATTAACTTTCAAGTTGGAAGCTGCTCAGGGTGATAAGAAACAGAGATGTGACTCTCTGCTGATAACTGATCCCAGTTAGAAAGTTTAAGACTCTTTGGTCTTAAACTTTGAGCAGTTTGCATCAAATGATAACAGTTCAAACACATTATACAAGACCAGCTGAGTGTTCAACACTAACCTTAACCATCATCTGTCTACACTTAACAGTAAAAGCATTTCAATCCGTCAGCAAGATGCAAGATTTAAACACGGTCTCACCTTCTTCGGTTTAGAAATCTGCTGCATGTATTCTATGGCAGGCCTGATGATGTGAAACTTCTTAGATATCAGAACCTTCATCGGCGGCAGGCCACTGTTTTGGATTTTTAAGCCCATTGCGTCGTCTGTGCAGTGCTATGGTTTTCCCGGTGTGTCTGAGGTAAAATGCGTCCGGCTGGCCTGCCTGTCTGCACACTGAGTGAATGAGCGGCTATGGTTTAGCACCTTAAACCCCATGGAAAAAGCAAAGCCTGCTCTGCTGACGTCAGCTCCAGCAGAGGGATGAGTGTCAGTCCTACTGGGACAGACAGCTCAGAGCGTACAGAGCAGCTCAACAAATGGGTTCTGATGGCAGGTGGTGCATGGATGGAGGTGGGGGAGGAAGTGGCTTAGAAGTGGCCAGGTGTTGGGGATAATCACATATGAGAGATTTAGTTTTGGACAGACGGTACCTGAAGAAGCTGCGCTGCGGTCCACCTGTTGTCCAGGTTCTTGTCCAGGCAACGTTTCAGGAAGTCGCTGAACTCTGGAGACCTGAGCAGAGAAAACCCAAACATTCAGTCAGCCGTTCACTCAGCTGTCAAACAGAAACATGGCAACTCACCAGCGCGACGGCTGCATCAGTGTGGGCGGGTCGGACTTTGCGATCTTCAGTAGGACTCTCATGGGGTTCATCTCGTGGTTGGGGGGCTCGACCTGCGCCAGCTCGATTAAGGTGACCCCAAGGGACCAGATGTCAGCCTTGTAGTCGTATGGACGGTCCTTGGAGGTCTCACACATCACCACCTCAGGGGCCATCCTGAAAACATTCATCCAACCTTCAACTTTCCCGTTTTATTAAAACGTTTTAACAAATTAAAATCTGAAATGAGTGCTGGGCTTTTTTCTTTACTTACATGAGGATAATTAGCTTATTCTCATGTATGAATGAAGGTATTTGCAAGAAAAACAACTGTAGTGAATTATTCTTCTTAGTCCTATAATGTGCTATGTTGATTATTTTGGTTTTCCATATGAAGTGAATGAATGTTTTTCATTCATTCATTAGTTTTGATCTGTGGCCTCTATTTTGCGATTGTTTATTTTTGTAGTTACTTTTATTTTTAATTTGCCATGTGATCTATGTCTGCTACGTATTTGAATGTCTTTCTTCCTTTTATTTGGATCTCCATTAGTTGTATTCTCTGCTTCTACTCTCACTGAGGTCCAAGCTGACCTCGTGGATTCACTGAGGGTGTCATGGTAGTAATGCTCTTACATGTATGTTGCATCCCTCCAGGTTTTGCGTGGGGGATGTTGGAGGAGTACGGGGTACCTGGGTGGCTTTTAATAGAATAGAGTAGAATATTTATTGTCATTCTAACAACAAAACATTGTACAACAAAATTTGGGTGCAATTCTCCAGATAAAAACAATGCCTCACCTAAAAAAAAGATTATAAATAATTACTTATATTGCATTTTTCCCTTGGTAAAAAGCTAACTGAAAACTGACCACTGACCAAATTGACCACTTAGCAGCATTCAGCATGGTGATGCCTGGTTCTAATCTTTAAGGGACATCCATTCCTTGTAGAGCTGCTTCTGCCTTCGTGGCACCAAGTCAAGTCTGGTTCCAGTTGGACTCGGCCAGGGCTGCCCCCTGTCCACCAGTCCTGTTTATGGTGTTCATGGATATAATGGCGGTGGTGGAGAGGAGGGAGTGTGTGTTTTGTCACTGAGAACCTCAGGATCAGGCCATGATCTGCTGGAATGACGGTAGGCTCCTCTAAAGCCCCTGTAAATGCCCGTTCCATGTTTTATGTGCTGATTGTAGGTTGTTACCCATAATACCCAGTAGGGGCGCTGTAGTTTGGTTCATTTTGAGTTACTGCCTTCATTTAAACTGTAAAATAAGAGGAAGTGTTGCT
>CAEGAE010013600.1:0-15235 GCA_903067095.1 Girardinus metallicus | reverse complement strand
TGTGGGAGGAAGCCAGAGTACCCGGAGAGAACCCATGCATGCACAGGGAGAACATGCAAACTCCGTGCAGAAAGACCCTGGGCTGGGAATCGAACCCAGAACCTTCTTGCTGCAAGGCTACAGCTCTACCAACTGCGCCATTGTGCAGCCCTTACTGAAACATATTGACTTTTAATATTACTCTAATTCATTGCACCTGCATTTGATTAGAAAGGATCTTGCCTGTGGTCAGGTTCTGTTGTTACACAAACCTGCCACCAAGTGGACAAAAATAAAACTGTCACACTTAAATTGTCAGCCCTCACACTTCTGAACCGTTTTACATGTTTTAAATTGTCTATATTTACCTTATGGGTATGTTTTCAGGCACTGTTGCCATCGACCTGCAGGACTCCAGTGACAGCAGCCCAGAGGGTCAGGACCCCGGAGGCACAGGCCTCGGCAGCGGCAGAGGGAGCAGAAGCAGCTCTAGGGTAGAGATCGGGGGAGCAAACACCTTGGCTCTGCCCATCATGGGAGATTCAGGGGACGAAAGACGGCACAGCATCGCGCCAGTCCTGGAGCTGGTGGACGGAGTTAACAACCCAACCTTTGACCTGCTGGGGGAGCAGTCAGAGGACGAAGGAGGAGAGGAAGGCAAGGATGACGTCGATAAAGATGAAAGCGCCCACTGGTGGGGTCGACACTGCGAGTGAGTAGAGCAAATCGAATAGGAGGTTATTTGAATAAATTCAGAGGTAAATGTGAGTTTGTGCTGCAGGTGGGTGAAGGGATACCCGCTGAACTCTCCGTATATTGGCAGCTCACCTGCACTTTGCCATCTTCTTCAAGAAAAGATGCCTTTCTGCTGCCTGCGCATGGATAAGGTTTGCAACCCAAATTGCCTCTTTATCTCTACTCATACCAGAAGACAACCCCATAATCTCTCACACTTCTCCTCCAGCCTTGTCCCCACATCCCTTTTGAGGATGCACGTTCCTATGGCTTCAAAAACAAACTGATCATTGTTTCTGCGGAGAGCGCAGGAAATGGTCTGTACAACTTCATTGTGCCTCTTCGGGCTTACTACCGAACAAGGAAGGAGCTCAAACCCATCGTGCTGCTGCTGGAAAGCATGTGAGACCTTTTTTTTCCCCTGGTTTTCCTTACATCCTGTGTACTGTTGCAAAACCAGGTTCAGACTCTAAACAGGTCACATCCTGGTGCTGTCCATAATCGCGGCTTTTAATAATGACTGCGGGATTCGAAATGTAGGTTGCTCAGAATGGCAAAATTGGTCCCCTCTTAAAAAAGCAAGTGGAGGAGGAAAAACTGAGCCATTGACCATTCCAGTAAACATGATTAGTGACATGCTGAATGCTTTCAGCACACGTCCTGTTTTTGTGGCAGCTACACGAACGCAGTCGGCCAAATGAGAGTGGAATCCAATAAAAAGGCAATAAAATGCTGAGTCACTGCTGCGTAGTGCCGTTATTTTCAGCTTTCTCAGAAGGCCTTTTTTCTCTTCAGTAAATTCAGCGCAGAGGGAGGGCAAACTGTAGCTGTGGGAACGTTTGCTCTTCTCTGTGGCGTGTAGGAATCACTCTGAAATCTGTTTTCCCCATTTGTTTAGACCTGAAGCTGATTTTCTGGAAGCCATCTGTTGGTTCCCAATGGTCTTCTACACAGTGGGCTCCATTGAAAAGTAAGACTGAATTTATATTTTTTACATTTACACTAATGTATGCATGTTTCCTAGTTTCAGTGCCTTGCAAAAGTATTGTATTTTTTAAACATATTTTCACATTACATACAGAATCTGAAATGCAATTTATTGAAATCATAACATTAATGGAGCTAGACACTTATGAGGAAACTAAGTGGAAGAAGTTGCTCAGTTACATGAGACCAAAGTGAAGCCTTTAGGTCAGTATGCAAACCATTTCATAGGATAATTCTGCAAATCACCCTGAACACACCATCCCCAGGGTGAAACGTGGTGATGGCTGCATCGTCCTGTGGGAACACCGATAACAGTCGAGAAAATAGATGGAGCCAAATACAAGGCAAATATGAAAGAAAACTCATTACTGGCTGTAAAAGATTTCAGATAGAGGTCGAAGTTCACCTTCCAGCGACCCTGAGCTGAGGATTAGAGCTACAGTGGTGGGCTTAGATTTATTCTCTAAATGAAGCTGAAAATTTGTACCAAGACGTGAAAATTGCAGCTTATGTACACTCTCAATCCAATCTGACTGGTCTTGACATTTTTATTTCTGGTATTTGCGGAAAAAAATTGAAAATCTACTATCTTGTTCATTCCACTTCACAGTTGTATTGGTGTATCCCATATATTTTGTTCAAATTTTGTCTGTTTCTAACAGACAAAACACTCATATTTTGGTTTTAGTGACAGACAATAAATGTTTTTTTTTAATTATATATTTCCTCTTGCACTAGAGTGATTTAGGGCATACCGCAAGGTTGAGTATTTGGACCTATTCTCTTTGCTGCAAATATGTTTCCACTTTGTAAAATTACTAGTGTAAATACTGACTCTTCATATGAGATATCAAGTAAAATTTGTGTTGTGTGTGGCTTGAGAAAACATAATTGATTCCCTTTTTGCAGTCTGGACAGCCTGCTGCGATGTGGAATCACTTTTGCGGACACAATGGTGGTGTTTGACAAAGAGAGCTCCATGATTGCAGAGGAGGACTACATGGCTGACGCCAAAACGATTGTTAACGTCCAGACACTGTTCAGGTCAGTTTCACCCGAACGTTCATTTGCAATTTCATACACAAAGGTAATGTGTTCTTTTTCCTATATTCTGTTTCTTATTGTTCCTGTGCTTTTCAACCCCAGACTGTTTCCAGCTCTTAGTATCATCACAGAGCTCACACATCCTGCAAATATGCGGTTCATGCAGTTCAAAGTCAAAGATCACTATTCCCTTGCTTTGTCCAAACTGGAAAAGGTAAAGTTCAAACTCTGTCTCTATCTTACTTCCTTTCATTATTATGAGTCAAACATGAATCAAAAAGGAAATAAGCATAATAAATGCTTCATTTTGATGAAAGTTCATTGTCTCAGTGGTACAGAAATGAATAAATAGGATGGTAGGGTGAGCTTTTGCTCTAATATCTGGCAATTTGTTGTCATTGTTAACATTCTCAGTGACAGCTAATGAGTCTTGCTCTGGGCATCAATAACAGCCATTAACAAAGCAGTAAATTAGCCACAGTCTGACATCCTCTCTTTGAATGTTTTTCAAATTGGTCCAACATCATTAGGAAAAGCATTGCCTCTCCGTCTTTCAGCAGTAAAAGCTTTTTATGTTGTCTATCAGAGTTATTCTCGCACCGCATACAAATCAGGGACAGTTGAATTTGATCTTAAGACTGAATGTCAGTCTGTCTGTAATAAATCCTTAAGTATTGTTTTGGCCTCGCTGGGGGGAGATTTGATACAGGAAGAGTTTAAAGAAGGTACAGAATCCTCTGATCCACTCAGAAAGCCCGTAAAACCTGACACCTAGCTTAGAGCTGCTGTGTTTGATCTGCAGAAAGAAAGAGAGAAGGGCTCCAACCTGGTCTTCATGTTCCGCCTGCCATTTGCCGCCGGAAAGGTGTTCAGCGTTAGCATGCTGGACACACTCCTCTACCAGGTGTCAAACACACTCTCCCTGAATAACAAGTATCTTTCTTCAGTCGGCTTCTGTCTCAGTAATAACTTGTGTCTCGTTGACTTGTTTGTTGTGATGCCCTGCCAGTCATTTGTGAAGGACTACGTGATCTCCATCACCAGGCTGCTGCTGGGGTTAGACTCCATGCCTGGCTCGGGCTTCCTCTGCGCCGTGAGTAGCTAAAGCACAAACAAACAAGTGGCTGGATTTTAGTTTGAGCAGACAGAGGATCGCCTCAGAGACCGATTGTTGTTTTGTTTGGTTTCCAGATGAAGATCACAGAGGACGACCTGTGGATTCGCACCTACGGGAGGCTCTATCAGAAACTATGTTCCTCCACTGGAGACATTCCTATAGGCATCTACCGGACAGAGGCCCACAAGCTTCCAGTGTCTGAGGTCAGCCTTGTTCTCATGTCATAACTTCCTTGTTAAGCACATCACGGAAACCCCAAATAAAATATCCCTATAGGAATTATCATACAGCGATCAGGTTTTACTGTCTGTATGATGTTTTTCTTTCTGAAAAGGTGTATTATTTTTAGCCCGTTTGTGACAGGATGCACATTTTTACCAAAAGATCATCAAGACGATACTTTGCAAACGTGATACGGGCCTTTGTGTTAAGCAACGGTTTTGGACTGGATCTACTTTCATTAATGTCATTTTTGCCCGATTTCGTTTTGTTTAATTGAGCTTAGCTGAGGCAATTGAATTGAATCTGCTTTAAATTTTGTTCTTGGGTTTTTTTGTGACCTCCTGCAGGAGACATTGCTGCACTCTTTTAGTGAAATGGGAAGCTTTGCACAGCTGGGAAGGTCCCCCACTACTCCATGTATTCTCCATCTGTGGATAAAAGCTCTCACTGTGGTTCAGTAGAGTCCCAACGCTTTAGAATGAATTTGTAACCTTCAATGACTTATTCTCATCTGTTAATGAATTCCTTTATATCAGTGCATAAGTGTTTCTTTTTTAAACCTCCTGCGTGCTGTCAGACAGGATTCGCTTAAGTAACTTGTTTACACTGCCAACACATTAGTTGGGTCTGAGTGTGGCTTGTGAAATTAAACTCAGTTCTCTGCTTTACTTTCTTCAGCTCACGTTTCAGAGAATCTTTTGTGTTTGGTGAACTTTTTCTGTTTGATTTCAGCATAACTTATTACACCGTTAAAACTTAATGAGAACCTATCTTAAATATATATATATTTGCTGGTGCTTCAAAGAGTTCATAATGGCATTTGGAAGGCAAACAAGCCCCCAGCATTACAGATCTCTCACCGTGCTTTGCAGTAGCGATGCTGCTTGCTGGCAAAATTCCATTTAAAGTTTCTCAGCAGAATTTAATCAGAGCCTTGTTGGAGAAATTGTTTCCATCTTCACCATCCCCTTCAGTCACTGTGGTGTAGACTTGCTTGTTTTAGTTCCATTTGGCTTAAACTTTTTAATTCGTGCACTTATAAGGGAAGTTTGAGTTCTTCTAGCCATTTCTGACCTTTCATGATCAACACACCTCAGTATGAATAGAGAAAATTCCTCACACTCCATCTTTACAGCATTTGCTTACAGTCAGGATGATGAATTCCTGCACGGTGAGCTTGTTGCCAGCGTAAGAACCTCCGTTCATCACACCGAAGGCCGGGATGGGAAGGGTGGCCTTCGAGTTCTCGACTAGGTCCGCAATGTGCTGTTACAAAGGAACTCTTTTTTTTCAGCAGCAGCATTGGCTTTCTGAACAACCAGGATAGGTTTTGCTCCAAATTTGGATCTGTTCTCCGTGCATGCTGCCCAAATTGATTACCGTCTGGTATATTATGATTAATGAGTGCAGGGGTAACAGTTTGAGTAATGTGGTTAACAGCCTGTGGTGGTGAGACTTGTCATTGTCCTGGAGCTCCAAGGGTTCATTTCAAGGTCCAGTGGAAACTTCAGTGGTAAAAATCGACCCTGGCTGTTTTGTTTCTGTAAGAATCTGACATCTCTCTAGCTTAGATGGTGCATTGGAGAAAACCTTGACCAGAAATAAGAAGATAGCACTACTTAAGAAGAAATATGGATCAATTAAAACTCATCATGCTGAGTTTCTCTTTATTCATACTTCAAGCTTTTCAGTCCTGCACCTTCATCAGTTGATGCGTGCAACTATTTTATTTTGATTCAACATATTTCAGCTTTAGTTTTACAAGATGTTCTCTTGCCTTTCCCTTTTTGAAGAGTGATGCACACAGTAAACACTACTAAAAAAAACTTTATTTATATATATACATATATAAATTTTTGAGTGTGAGATTATGCTATTGTGAAAAAGCTGAACTTGTCTAAAGTCTTAAACATTGTGAAGTGTGCTAAATTTATTAATTAGAAATTGTTAATGTTTCATTAAAATATATTTCTGTACCTCTTATTTTCTATCTTTGTGAAATTACAAACAGTTCTGAGGAACTATTAAAGCCATCAAAGCTCTGCAACATGTTAATCAAACCATATTAAGGTAGAAAAGTGTTATTTTTCAAATGTTTTTCAGTCCCAGGTATCCATCACTGTTGAAGACTACGAGGACACCAGAGAACCCAGAGAGCCCCTCCTGTCCCGCACCGGCGCTCACCGTAACTCCACCTCCTCAGAGCCCGTCTCCACCTCCTCCCACTCCTCGGACCACCCGCTGCTCCGGAGGAAGAGCATGCAGTGGGCGAGGCGGCTGAGCAGGAAGGGGGGTCGGGGATCGAGTGGAGCCAAAGGTGGTCCGGGCAGCGCAGCGGAGCGGATCAGCCAGCAGAGGCTGAATCTGTTCAGACGCTCAGAACGACAGGAGCTCAATTCACTGGTGCGAACAAGGATGAAACATTTAGGCCTTTCTCCAACTGGGTTTAGTAAGTTGCACTTTTGTTTTTTGAAAGTGCTTTTTCAAGCTTCGCACTTCTGCTGTTTGAGCGGATGCAGCTCCTCCTGCTCCGTATCCTGTGCTGAGTTTATATCCTGCCTCTCTAACCTCTTTTCCTCTGGTGTCAGATGGGATGACAGACCAAGGCAACAGGCTGTCGTACATCCTCATCAACCCCTCTCCAGACACCAGGCTCGACCTGCATGACGTTGTGTGAGTGGAAAAAAAAAAATATATATATATACTGTTTATAAGTGATGGCGCAGTAAAGTGGACCCAGCATGAAACCTACAATTAGAACCGAATTCAATTTGCGATCCCTGACTGTGCCCCATCTGCAGGTACCTGATAAGACCAGACCCCCTCTCTCTGGTGCCCAATCAAGGAAGCAGCAGGAAGTGCAGCGCTGGACTATCAGAGAGCCACAGGTTTGATACGCAGGATAGCACCCACCTGTGAAGGAGAAAAGACTAAACTCAGAACACTGCCAGGAAGAAAGGGATCAGCATCAATACAGTCACGTAGGAGAAATCCACAGCGAAAAGAAAAGAGACAGCTCAGAACCTCTGTGTTTTCAGAATCAGAGTTTTCTGTGCTAGGCACCATGGACCTTTTCTACACTGACTGGAAAATTTTATTTATGCACCTTCCTTTTTTCAGCTGAGAACTGCGGACACAGAAGTGCATTTAATGAAAAGCTACATGTATTTATATCTGTTGCTGTGCATGTTAGTACTGCATCATGTACTTTATCCACAGTGAGTATGTACAGGACCAAAGGTATTCACATCCTCTTGAACTTTTTCTCAATCTGCCTCATTACGACCACAAACATCAACGCAGCTTACTGAGGAAATGTGTTTAGCAGCAGAGCTCAGATCACTTCACTCCGATACCCCAAAATAAATCTCAAAGTTTAATTCAGTCTCTGTATTAATACAGGAGCTGTGTAAAAATCCCTTAGCTCATTTAGGAAACATCAGAGAATAAACAGCAACATGATGACCAAGGAACACAGCAGAAAGAAGATAAGATAGATAAAACTTTGAATAACTTTGAAGAAGTTAGATTCTTAAACAATACTCTAATTTTAGAACATTTCAGCACTGATCAGTCTATGATCGTATAGTTGTGATAATGTGGCATAATTGCAAGCAAGACTTCTAAAAGCACAAGGTAACTTTGGAAGAGCTGCAGAAATCAACAACTCAGGTGGGAGAACAGTTTGGAAAGACAACTATTAGTCCTGCTCTCTGCAAATCTGGTATTTATCGACTAGGGCAAAGAAAGACACAATTGTTAAAAGAAAGCAGTAAGAAGACTTGTTTACAGTTTGCCACAAGTCATATAGAAATCCCAACAAACCTGTGGAAAAAGGTGTTCTATTCAAATGGGATCCCAAGCTGAACTTTTTGGCCCACAACGTGCAAACACAAACACAGATCACCTTGAACCTTCACTATGTCTATCTGAAACATGGTGGGAGCAGGATTGTGCTCTGGGGATGCTTTTCCTTAACAGGAACATGAAGGTGGGTCAGAGTTCATAAGAAGGAGGATGGAGCTAAAAAGAGGACAGTCTATGAAGGAAATCTGATGGAAACATGAGACTTGGGTAGAGATTATAAAAGGACAAAATCAGTGAAAAGTTCTAAAAGTGGGGCAAAATTCAAAAGAATGTCACACTTTTTACATTTGTATTTGCAAAAAATCTTCCATTCTATGTACCTCGTTCCTTTAAATTTACAATTATCACATGGAATCTCAATAAAACATGAACTTTGTGGTTGTAATTTGAGAAAGACTGAAACTGTATAAGGATTGTGAATTCCTTTGCAAGACACTGGGCATACAGTGGCATGCAAAATTTTGGGCACATATGCTTAATGTTTTAGTTTCTGTTAATCATTAAGTGACTCAAAAGTGAGTTTTGGGATCCAGTGTCCATATTTTAAGAGCAGACGATGGAAATTTAAAATTGTTCAATTTTCCCTGCCCTTTAAAATGAAGAGAAACAATTTCCGTAAAGCAGAAATGTATCATTGAAATAGCATGAACTGTGGCACTCAGGTTGTTTTCCTCACTTCAACAAATTTCTAATTAAAGTGACCAGAATTGTGTGTGCCATATGTATAGTGTGTGTGTGTCTAAGCGCGTGAATGGATATGTACATGTAGTCACAAAGCCGGAGCGAGACACTGCCAATTTAATGTGGACTGCCAAAGGAATCTGTTGCCAAATGAGCATCAAGGAAATGTTTGTGGTATCCTTTCAGGCGTTTTGTCATCTTTTGTGTCTTTTAGCATTTTTCACCAAAGCCAACACCTCTCCGATTCATATTTTTGTTTCTATTTCTCACAAAGGCTTTTTGAGACTCTTTTAAACATGCAGTCATTAAACGCTCACCAGCAGCGAGAGGATCCAAAGAGCTCCAGTCTCAGTTATGGACACGGTTAGACGCCAAGCTTTACATTGTCACTGTCGGGCTGTCGCGTTACTCTCCGAAGCATTTCTTTGCTTACATGACCTCCCTTGCAACAAGTCTGACCTGAATTCATTTTATTTCTAATTTTATTCCTGAAATCCTCCACTTTCAAGCCATCCTGCCACCAGCTTGTTTTTGTTGATGTGTAATGAACGGACAAAACAGTTTGGACGTAATACACTGTAATATAAAGCCAACGGCTCTGCAGTACACACCCCTCTTTGTAAAGCTTTTCATGTATATTGGAGACCAATTCAAACTGAACGATATCTTCATTCATCGTTCAGTTTAGAACGATGAATGAAAATAATGTTTAAATGTATTTATTGCTATGAATTTTCACTTATATTAAATATTAATTTTTTAATTTAGATTTTTTTTTTATGTTAGAGCTGGGTTTCAGTCAAAAAGCCCTCATATTTCTCTAAAAACATGAAAACAAACTATTCACATCCATTAATTCATAGCCTGTTGGACCAAATCAACCTGTTTTATCAAAGTAAATCATTTGGAAAGCTGTTTTGTTATCAAAGGTGTTTGAGGAAAAGTCAAAATGAGACTATTCACACAGAAATGGAGGAACTCACACTGACATTGTCAAAAAAACAACTGTAGATTCACTGCAATCATAGCAGAAAAAATATGTACATATTAAACTCACTTCTTACTTGTCCCTGCCTTATTAGTGCTTGGTGTCAGATTGTGCAGCTGAGAGTGCAGTCACTCACAGGAAGAGTTTCACATCAACACATCATCCGATCTTTCTTTTCCAGATGGAGAGCATGATCTGATGGGGTTTCTTGTGTTGCTAAATGAGGCCAAATTTTGGTCATTCCTGCTTTGAAGCATCGACAGTCTGTGTGATTCACACCAAACATCCAGTGTGTTGTCTCCGAGGCATCACGCAGCGCTGCACCTTGTTAGTCAAAGCTTTCATCCCATTTTGTGCCCATCGAGGTCAACGGGTTTGGCATTCTCTTCGTGTTCGTAGCTGAGAGGTACTTTGTTTCTTACAGCTTTGAAAAGTGAACTTTAATAACTCTTCCTGTCTGTACCTGGCATGTTCACACAAAATCCTTTTTGCTTTTATTTGCCATCCCGAGTGCCAATTAGTCTGCTTAGAAGTTTGCCTCTGTTTTATGACCAGACCTTATTATTCATGCATTAATGTCAGAACATTAGTCAGGTCAAGGTAAGGCAAGAATATTTGTTTACCAGTATAAATTTGAAGTGACTTCCAAGAAAATAAGATATCAGAGCTAAAGGTTATACTATAACAAAAAGGGTAAAAACAATTAGGAATCACATAAATAAGAAAAAGTTAAGTGCAAATTGAAAACAAAAAGCTATGTGATAATAAAGATAAACTAATATTTAACCTTTACAGGTACGGTAATCTACAGCAAAGTGATTTCAAACACAACTCCTCTGCAGTAATTTAAAGGTTGGTGTGATTACATGTGGTGTTTTTTTTTTTCACAGAGACCAAGACAATATTACTATGTTCTAAGTTACTGAAAACAAAAACCCTAAAGCTAATTTTGTCATAGATTTTCTGTGGGTACAAAAATGTTCATCTAAATTCATAAATATGTTCATTTTTAAGTTGATTAAGTCGAGTACTGCCCTTTAATCTTCCTTGTTGGGCCCAAAACCAATGATTTTTTAAATGTACCCATTAAATAGGCAGAAATTCTTATCCATCCACTCTTATGGTCATTGGTGACACATTGTGCAAGCATAGTGAGAGACATTGTAAACTGTATTGTAAACTATTATAATCTATTACAATCTGAGTAGAAATTAAATGAAAGTGGTGTGTGAATGGAGCCTTGAGGAACCCCAGAGGGAATTATTCCTGAAAAGAGTCAGCAAAAACCCAGAGATGAAGAAGGACGCCAACAAGCCTCTCCAATAAAATCAGGAAACTGATGAAACTACAACTCAGGTGAGTCTTACCTTTACTTATTTTTTTTTTTTTACTTGTATTCAGACTCTTTAAACTCTGTTGGGAAATATTAAATTACTGAACAAGTCAATTGTCTGTAAAATCAACGGGACAGGTTGGCGAAGATAGTTTATTCCTTTCGTAAGTGAAGTCATCATTTGAAAACAGCCGTTTCTGTTTTACTCGGGTTATTTTTGCCCGGTATAAAAATATGTTTGATCTGAAACATTTGAGAGTGGAAAAAAAAAAAAAGAGCAGAAACAAAAAAAAAAAACAACTGTAGGAGAGGGAGGCACTTTTTCCTGTGTAATGTCCTCCTCCGCCTGCTGCTGATGCTCCCGTCTCTGTCAGACAGGTTTGACCTTTGTAGCGTGAATAAGTGCGCCGCAGGAGGGCTCTCATGTGAGGACAGCCGGACTCAACCTGCTGATAAACAATGCAGACTTTCTAGACAAAAGGACTCATCATGATACCAGTCCTGATGACACACAGGCAACAGTGTCTCTGGTATGCCATTAAAGGACAAGGTGGTACTAAAACACAGAACTTTAATGTAACATTAATGTTCTTATTTAATTTTCTTGCCAACTGGCAGCTAAGAATTGAGACATGTTACATCATCTGTCCCTGCTATCTTCCCTGTCTTTGTTTCTTATCTCATGTTTAAAACGACAGCTCTACTCCCCTCCTGGCTCCACCCAGTGACATGGGTGGAGACGAGGTCAGTGGAGAACTTCCTGTTGTCCTGTGGAGTAAGTTTCTCCAAATAAGGACAAAATCAAACAATGTAGAAGAAGCAGTTTATTCACTGACAGTCATACAGGAAACATCAGGACTTATGATTGTGCCTGAGTTCTTGTAAAAGAAAAGTTGCAAGTATTGTTCAGTCTCCATAAAATAAAATAAAAAACTGCAAACAAATATTTGTAAAGGATAAAATTGTTAATGCCCCCGATAGACTTAGATTTAAATAATCTTTTTGTTTTACCAAAATGTTTATTTTTACTGGAAATGATTTGAAAGGTTTGGAAGAGCCAGTTAGACTTCTGACCTAAATCTGGTGGAGAATCTGCGGAGGGAGTCAGTAAAGATTAGGGTGATTGTAACAAGGTCTTCTAACGTCAAAGAGGTCATCAGCAGAAATAAATCAACAAAATCTTAGTGGAAACAAGAGTTCTGATTGCTGCAATGCCGGTAAAGATGTTTCTGTTGATGACTGAGAAGGGCTTGCATAATTTCTTTACATGTTCCTTATATTAAAATGTAAAAACAATATGTTTTTTTTTTTTCTCAATATGAATGTCTTTTAAGTCATTTTATTATCTTTCAGAGATTTCTGCCTTATGCTCTGTAAAAAATAGACATCTTAGTTAAATAAAGCTTATTCAATATATAAATCTACCTGTGGTGTGAATAATTTTGGGCTTAATTGTTTTTGTTTTGTTGGTCCAAACAATGAAGAGACCAGTGAAGATAAATAACCACATTAATTTGAAAAATAATTAAAATTTTAGGTATATTTTCTGAATTTCCAGCATCATTGAAAGAAACACAATTGCAACATTTTTACATTTTTGATGTTTTATTTCACCAACGTGTGTAGCATTGTTGTCTTCTCAGTCCTTCTGATTTAGTGTCCAGGATATTCTTATGAAACATATTTTTTGCCTTAAAGAGTGACTGGGAACCCTTGTAGCACATGAAAATCTTGATATCAGAAAACTCTTTTATTCGGGTGATTTGTAAGATTAAAATAAAACTGGGTGTGGTGTGAGATTTAAAAGCAAATGTGTGTTTCTTACCACCAGGGGAAGAATGATGCTCTCTCTGCTGCGGCTCATTGAGAAACAGAAAGGCGATTAAAGGAGTTAGTATAAGAGTGTCTGGGGTTAATGTAAAAAAACAATAAAAAGAGTATTTTCTTTATTTTATGCTCAGTTCACACCTGCCCAAAAACATTATCACATGTGTAATCTAACACATCAGTGCTTCCATATCACCAGGTCGCGCTGTTCCACACAGCCACCTGGGCGGGGCAGATCTTCAGAGGTTTGGGGTTGCTCCCGTTAATGTTGACTCCGGGGCAGAAGAAGGGATACATCTTTTCAGTGAAAAAGTCAATGAAGGTGTAGACGGGTTTCATGGTCACAGGGTTGGAGAAAATTACCTCTCCGGCCTCGAAGTCAAGCTGTACCCTGACCCGGGTCAGGTCGCCCTCCAGGTGGAGCGGCGTGCTGGGCCTCGTCATTGCTGAGTACTCGCCCTCAGAGTGAGAGATCATCCAGAAGCCCCCCTCCGGACACCCTGAAATTCGTCCTTTCCTGTCAATGGTTTCCTTGACTACGCCGAGCATCCAGTCCTCCTTACCGCCCACCTCCACCTCCCAGGCGTGGCGGCCTGAAGTAAAGCCCTCTGACCCCAGCACGAACACAAAGTGACCAAAACGCTCAGGATTGTGTGGGAGCTGCTGAAGGGATCCACTGTTAGCCACGCTGGTCAGGTCTGAGGAGAGCGACAGCCAGGAGTAGGCGGTGTTGGGATCCAGGGTGATGGGAGCTAAAATCAGAAGAAAAATAAATCATTTAACCAAGAAATATGAATTGCACAAATGTTCCTTTGTGTTATTACACAGACCAATCACTGAAAATATCACAAATTAAAAAGCAGAATAAATATTTGCATTTTGAGCTTAACGTCACAACATCATGAGAATGACAGCCATGTTCATTTGGTGCTTTCCGTATTTTACTTAATATGATCTTTTTCAAGGCTTGAGTGGTCAGGTGAGTCTTTCATATATATATTAGCAGTATTCAACATGCCATCATGTTTGGAGGCTGCAGATAAAATAGTAAAGAAATAAAGCAATTGTGATGATAGTGCTGACCAAAATCAAAGGAGAAACCACAGGTTTTATAGATAAACAAGACAAACATTGAGGTGTTTGGTCACAATCAAGAAGTAGAGATTTCAGAATCAGACTTTCAAATCCAAGAGCACTGTACCAACTGTCAAGCATGATGGTGGTAGCACCATGCTGTGGGGCTGCCAGCAGTAGCACAGAGAGGACTGAACACTGAAAATGGAGGAGATTTACCTCCAAATTCCGATCCCACGTTTGCTTTGAAACTTATTCTGGACTGAATAAAGTTGCCTAAAATTGGGTGTCCTTCATTTTCTGCCTCAGCATTACTGAAAATATGCTAATAAAAAGTAAAGTTTTTATTTTTTTGTTATGCAAAAATCCTAAATGAATTCTATAAATCATGATAAAAATGATCAAGAACCTGGAATTATGCCAGAAGCTTGTTGATGGATTTAAAAAAAAGTGGGTTAATTGAGATGAAACTTGCTAAGAAAAGTTTAATTTGTGAGAATGTATTTCAGTCTGGTTGTATAATTTTGATTCTGAATGGATTTTCTTTTAAATTATTAAGCATATCTTCAATATTAAAAGTCCAAATTTAACGTGGCATCCATCCTTGTCTTAAATTATGTGATCTTCAGGCTTCCAAGAACATAATAATCAAAGCTCAGCTCAAAATAACAAAACTGATCTGGTTTACAAAGTTTCTGCTGCACACAGTCCATTCAAAGTGAAAAGATGTACTTACTGTACTTAACCAGTTCCACCATGTTTGCCCAAACGTGGTACTTCAGGGAGCTCACATGCTTTGCCACATTTATAAGGGCACCTGACACTTTTTCCGGATCTTTCTGGGGGAGCTGTGCTCTGTGATGACATGTCACGATAACCATTCAGTACTAAAAAGAATTAGACTGTAACTTAATATAGTATTGCAGGAAAAAGAATAACAACCTTACCTTTTCTTTGTACTGATGTAATTCTGAAAGGACACCACAGACAATTAGCATACAGTGGGGAAAAAAGTATTTAGTCAGTCACCAAATGTGCAAGTTCTCCCACTTAAAAAGATGAGAGACACCTGTAATTGACATCATAGGTAGACATCAACTATGAGAGATAAAATGAGAATAAAAAAATTTCTGAAAATCACATTGTCTGATTTTTTAAGAATTTATGTGAAAATAAGGGTGGAAAATAAGTATTTGGTCACCAACAAACAAGCAAGATTTCTGGCTGTCGCAGACCTGTAACTTCTTCCTTAAGAGGCTCCTCTGTCCTCCACTCATTACCTGTGTCAATGGGACCTATTTGAACTCGTTAACAGTATAAAAGACACCTGCCCACAACCTCAAACAGTCACACTCCAAGTTCCACTATGGTGAAGACCAAA